>CM061561.1:54200361-54270361 GCA_030864225.1 Capsicum baccatum var. pendulum
TTCCACAAAATTAGGACTATTAGATACAGTCGTTCAGCTATCTGTAATACAGCTTTAGTAAACTCAAATATTAGTAAATCAGTAATTCAGAACACAGTATCTAGTGTTAGCATGACCTTAGTTACAGTTTATGTGTTCATGCATGTACTTTCATTCAGTTATACTCATGTTATTCAGTCAGTATTGTTCATACATATGAATTCATGCATCTCATCCTACCTCATTTAGCATACTAGTATATTTAAAGTACTGACGTATACCTTTTTTTTGTGCTATGATATTTTATATCATAGGTTCAGATGCACGGGATCCCGATTATACTTAGCAGCCCTATCCATCAGTAGCAAACTAGTGGTGAGTCCTCATAGTTTGAGAACATAATTATTACTTCAGTATGTCTGTTTATCAGATTTTAGCAGTCGGGGTTACTTGGGGTTTGGTCCCATCAATCCCTTATTTAGAGAGTAGAGGCTTATCAGATTATAGTATTTCAAACAGATGTATCAGTATTCAGTTTTCAGTACTCTGTATTTATTTAATGTTTTGAACGTTATGAAAAGTTTTGCCTAATTTTTGCAAAATACAATTTTATTATTCAGTTATTGTAGCAGGTACTAGTCATGGGTTAACTTGTGGTCCCTTGAGATTATGAGAATCGTGTAGTATCCGGATATAGACTCGGGGCATTACAAACTTGGTATCAGAGCCTAAAGTTCAACAGAGTTCTAGGAATTCTGAAAGCCGCATCTAGTAGAGTCTTGTGCATGGGTGTGTTGCGAGCCACACTAATGGATAAGAGGCTACGAGATGTTATAGGAAAAGTTTCCCTTCTTTCAGTATTTGTGTCGTGTGAGTGAGTATGAGCTCATGTTAAACTCTCAGTCTAATTAATCTCTTTCTTATGCTTCTAGAACATGTTTTCCAGAGAAGCTAACAAAAGAAGTAACAAAAACTAGTCAGCGTCTCCACACGATCAGGCAGATCCCTAAATGAGCATGTTTCTCACGCTGAGTTTAGAGCTGCTTTCATCGCCTTAGCTTATTCAATAGTTGTTCAGAATAATCACTTGGATATTATCCTATATAGTCTTATGGATCATGATCCACAGAGTAAGGAGGAGAGGCGTAGGAAAAAGGGGAGAAAGAATAAGAGGGGTAGAATGTCTAGGCCAAAGAGTGGCCGAACAATCCGCTTTGTCTGAAATATGGCAAAAACCACCAGGGAATCTATAGAGCTGGCAGTGATGTATGTTTTGTGTGTGGCAATCTATGTCACAGAGTCAGAGATTATCCCCACTCAGGTTCCCAGGGTCAACAAAAATCATTCCCAGCTCAGTCCGCTCGCTCGAATTAGCTGGGTGCCGCTTCCAGTTCCACTTGTGGGCAACGCCCAAATAGTCTTTATGCACTTCAGTCCCGACAGGATCAGGAAAGTTCTCCTAATATGGTCATTAGTACGTTACAAGTTTATCATTTGCATATATATTCTTAGCTAGATCCAGGAGCTTCTTTGTCTTTTGTGACTCCTAATGTAGCTGTTGACTTTAGAGTCAGTCCCAAAATTCTAATAGAGCTTTTATCAGTCTCTACCCAGTGGGTAAATCTATCATAGCCTGGCGGGTATACAGGAACTGTCCAGTTATGGTATCTCAGAAAGTCACTTCAGCAGATTTAGTCGAATTAGAGATGGCCAATTTTAATGTCATTCTCAACATGGATTGGATTTATTCCTGCTATGCCTCAGTCGACTGCAGAAACAAAAAATTTCAATTCCCGAATGAGCCCGTCCTAGAGTGGAGGGGTAGTACTTCAGCACTTAGGGGTCAGCTTGTTTCCTTCCTTAGGGCAGGGAAAATAATATCTAAGGGATGTGTGTACCATCTCGTTCGAGTCCAGGACTCTAGATCAGAAACCCTTACTCTTGAGTCAGTATTAGTAGCATGTGAATTCTCTGACGTGTTTCCCAAAGATTTTTTCGAAGTTTCTCCCAAAAGGGAAATCGACTTTGGAATAGACCTTCTTCCAGATACTAAGCCCATATCTATTCTGCCATACACAATGGCTCCAGCAAAACTCAAAGAATTAAAAAACAGTTAAAGGATCTCCTAGATAAGGGATTCATTAGACCCAGTGTGTCCCGTGGGGTGCACCAGTTATATTTGTATGTAAGAAAGACGGTTCTCTCAGAATGTGTATGGACTACCGTCAGCTAAATAAAGTCATGATCAAGAAATAAGTATCCACTTCTCAGAATCGATGACTTGTTTGACCAACTTCAGGGTGTAAGTTACTTCTCTAAGATAGACCTCAGATCAGGCTATTATTAGCTCAGAGTCAGGGAATGGGACACTTTGAAAACAACTTTCAAAACTCGGTATGGTCACTTCAAATTCTTAGTCATGTAATTTGGTATTACCAATGCCCAACAACTTTCATGGACTTGATGAACCATATGTTAAAGCAGTACTTGGACATGTGTATCATAGTCTTCATAGATGACATTTTTGCCTATTCTCATAGCAAGAATGATCACACAGATCATCTTAGAATCGTATAACCCATCAGTTATCATGATATCTATTCATCTCTTACATGTCAGCTCTATGATCATAGCCCATACTCATGCACGTTAACAATCATGCACGCTTATAGTTTCTAGTATAAGGAGTTCCAGTTCATTCAGTGTTACATATCATGTTCCATAAATACAGAAACTCCAGAGTCAGGTCATGCAACTCATGACTCAGGTACCCATGTCATGCTATACAGTATGCTCAGTTCCTATGACCCATGCTACACTCCTAGCGATTGGCTAAATTTAGATTTCGTCATGCATATCCTCAGTTTAGATCTTTTGATAAATTCATGGTGTTAATATTCTATTCCTCAGACCTTAGTTAAGTGTCGAGTTTGGTATAATATTCATGCATATGTAAGGTCCTCATGTTTTAACCCTTCAATGGACTCTCCTTATGAAATGATGCAGCAGTGAGCAGTTTCTTAGAAGGGAGAGATTAAATTTTTTATGTTATGAAAATATTATTACATGCTAGTTTTACACGAGGCCGTAGTTATGAAGATAGGCTTGAGTGTCATGTTGGAAGATTTAAGTAGGCTTGAACATAGAGGGAGAATTCAGTCCAGATCAGACCTCAATAGGTAGAGTTATCAGAACCCAATATTCAGTTCCAGTATAGTCTTAGTTGCAGTCTTACTTACAGTCTTATTCCCTGTCCTAGTCCAGTAATCAGATCAGTAACTTAGTTCAGGTCCAGATTTGCTTGACCATAGCATACATTTATCAGTTATTCGGTTATCAGTATTTCAGTACCTCAGTTTACAGACTATTTTAGAGTCATGTTATATGCTTAGTCTTGCCTTCTCAAATAATACAGTTTTCACAAATTCATGCTCAGTTATCTCAAGTTACCCAGTCAGTCCTTACCTCGTATGCATAATACTCTATAGTTCCAGTTTAGTTATTCAGATTAAGTACAATTCAATATTGCATAACCAAGTATTCATCTATCAGCCATTTAGATAATCAGATAAGTTAATAAGTTTATGCACTCGTGCTCAACACCCATGTGAATATTTTCAGTAGTCTCAGGTGATGTGCTGTACTAAGGTGGAGAGTATAATTGAGAAAGTATTCAAGGTTTAAGTCTAAGCTTGAAAATTTATGGTCGTAGTGCATAAGTCTTAGTCACTTCATCTTAGATGATGTTTTGTAGGCCCCGACTCATATTACAGAATTTTAGCCAGGATGTGATTTTCTTATTTGGCTATTTTATTCAGTCATCCCAAGACTCCTTGCTCCCTAAAGACACTAGAACTCTATAGAAAAGGTGTCAAATAAAGGCTCCTATCGAATATAAGTTTTCAGCATAAGTTAGTCCACAACATTGATAATTCAGCGAACAATGTTCATATGGTTGGGTTTCCCATCCTTTTATCTTGTCTCACTATCCGAAATCTTATGAATGTAACTATTCCAAGATCGAGCAACCATGTGGTTGCGAGTTTAGCTCAGTTAAGGTATCATGCCTCGATTTCAGAACCCCAATATGCAGTCACAATTCAATTCATAGGTTCCGTTTGTACCATCTTAGTTTTTACTCAGTATCTCAGCCAAGTCAGCATTCTTCAAGGGACATGTCCCAAGGGGGAGATGCACTATAATCCCCGAGCTTTCATGGACTAAACCTTGCATCTTCTCTTCACATAAAAAATTTAGTTGGAGTAGTGGGTACTCATAGGAGGACCCTCAAGTTTCAATATCAGTTATAAGCCATGTATTCAGGGGCTTAATTTTGTTCATGATATTCAGTTCCTGTATCATGTGTCAGGCTCAGTTATGTTCTTATGTTCCTGGTCATGCGTATTCAGTAAATGATCTCGAGTTGGAGATCGGGGATTTTGTATTCTTAAAAATGTCTTCTATGAAAGAAGTGAAGAGGTTTGGAAAGAAGGGGAAGATCAGTCCCCGATATGTCGGTCCTTACCAAATTCTCAGCCATTTTGGAAAGGTAGCTTATGAGCTCGAGTTACCTTTAGACTTAGCTTCTGTACATCAAGTGTTTCACTTTTTCTTGTTAAAGAAGTGCATAGGTGACCCCACAATTGTAGTCCCTATAGAGGGAATAGATGTTCAGAACAGTCTTTGTTATGAAGAGGTCCCAGTCAAAATCCTTGACTATCAGATTTGTAGACCGAGGAAAAAAGAAGTCCCTTTAGTTAAAGATCTTTGGCAGAATCAGTCTGTTAAGGGACCTACTAGGGAAGAAGAAGCAGATATGTGAAGCAAGTATCCTCACCTCCTCTCCGCAAACTCAGACTCAACCTAAGGTAACAGTTCTCTTTAAACTTACTAAGTTTCATGCTCAAATTTTCTTTATAAACTTGGTATCAGTTACCATTGCATATCCAGTCATACATTCATGAGTCCGTTCGTCAGATATACATGCATCATATATGCATGTTCAGTATAAGAGACTCAGCTTATCAGTAATCCCAGCCATGTACTCATGCATCAGATATGCATGTTCAATATAAAATTTCAGCATATCAGTAGTGTCAGTCATAAAATCATGTTACAGTTGTGCATGTCTTGTATCTAAATTTAGTCTATCAATTTTCTTAAGCTAGTCAACCTCATTCTAGGATGAATTTTCCCAAGAGAGAGATATTGTAAGACCCCGCAAAATCCTAAGCTTATCTCAGTCCCTTAGAGCTTGTTAAGGGGTCACAAAATTAGAAAATTTTAGCTATGTATTAAAACTTAGTGTTATTTTAGCCTTCGTAGGTTGGCGACTCTATTTCACGACCCTTATTATCTTAAAGTAATGATTTTTAGGTTGAATCATGGTCAGGAATGTTAGTGGGTGTTCCAGGACAAGTTTTAGCTTTTTGAATTTTGTTTGGATCACATTTGAAAGCTCAAACCAGTGGATCGATGCGATCTCGCCGCGCCACATCGCGTATCACGTCGATGAAGATTTTTCTCCAGTTCTCAATGCAAATTCTAGTGAATCAATGTAGAATTAATGTGGTGCTTATCCATTGCATCGATGCCAATGATGCAGTGTGTTGGTCTGTGCATCGCTAGTCTAATTTTTAGTAATTAATACCCGTATCCAGAGGGGTAAACAGGTCTTTTCCCATCTTGTATCATCCTTAAAACATGTAATTAAGTCTTCCAAAAGTCCAAATTTACTCATTCTCTCCAGAATTTTTCAAGAACAAACCCTAGTTCATCATATTCAAGAATCCAAGTTCCAAGAAAATCCATCAATCTTTTAGAATTCAAGCTTTAAGGTATGACAAGTGTTCATCCAAGGGTCCCTTCCACCCTTAGAGTCCAAGAAGTTATTTTAAAATTTAAATAAATTGATTTTATGATTTCTATAATTTGGATTCAAGTGTATTCATGATTATAATTTTGATTGGGTTTCTATTCCATGATTAGGTGTAAGATTTATGTACAAAATAATATTTATGTATGTATTATCATGTGAATTCTTGTTAAAGCCTTGAAATTGTGATGCTCATGTGTTGATTGGTACTATGTGCATATACAATGCCTTCCAAGTGTTTGATGAGTTGTTCTTGTGAATTAAATAGTGAGATTATATCATGTTAGCATGTGTACTAGTTCATGCCATTCAAGTGTTTGATAAAATGCCTCTATAGATGCATTATGAATAAGTGCGCATTTCTATGCTATGCAAGGTCATGTGAGGCTCTTCTTTTTAGGCTTTACTGATCAGTCATGTCATGATCAGTTGTACTCTCAGTCAATTCAAAACTCAGGAAAAACTTAGAAGACTCAGTATCAGTCTAGTCTAGTTCAATATTCAGTTCAGACCTCAGTAGATTTAGTCAGTTAATAGAATTCAGTAGTATTCCATCAGTCAACGAAATTCAGTGAACTTTGTTCAGATTAGATAAATAGTAAAATCAGTAACAATTCAATCAAGCCTAGTATGAACTAGGAATCAGTTCAGTGTCTCTTCAGTTGCGAGTAGGATTCAGCATCGAGCGAACCCAGGGATGCAGGCATTCCTGCCAGCATAGGGTTTGACTTTTTATAGAAATCCTCGCATAACAGAACTACGTAGCCAACGTAGGTTAAGATGTCTTCCTTCCAGACTAGGGTTGATACATCTCATACGAGTTTTTCTGCCAGCGAGGGTTGACGAAAGAGCTTTCTGTTAGAGAGGGTTAACTCATAGTTTTCTTTACCCATGGCAAGGTACTGACACCCTTCCAACTGGGCTTATAAGTTCGACCCCAATCTATCTATAAAGGGGCATGTCGGTTAGATGATTACCTCCTACAATCTCAATTTCAGTTCCAGTTTCAGTATAGAACTCAGTTTAGTTCTATAGAATCAGGATTGTCAGACACAGTCACTCAATTTAGTACGGAACTCAGTACAGTTCCACAAAATCAGGACTGTCAGATACAATTATTTAGCTATCAGTAATACAACATCAGTAAACTCAGATATTAGTAAATCAGTAATTCAAAACTTAGTATCCAGTGTTATCACGACCTTAGTTACAGTTTACATATTCTTGCATGTACTTTCATTCCGTTATACTCATGTTATTCAATCAGTATTGTTTATGCATATGAACCTATGCATCTCAGCCTACCTCACTTAGCATACCAGTATATTCAAAGTACTGATGTATATCTTTTTTTTTGCTATGATATTTTATATCATAGGTTTAGACGCACGGGATTTCGATCATACATAACAGCCCTATCCATCAGTAGCAAAGTAGTGGTGAGTCCTCATAGTTTGAGGACATAATTATTACTTCAGTATCTTAGTTTATTAGTTTTCAGTAGTCGGGGTTAGTTGGGTTTTTGTCCCATCAATCCCTTATTTAGATAGTAGTGGGTTATCAGATTATAGTATTTCAGATAGATGTATCAGTATTTAATTTTCAGTACTCAGTATTTATTTATAGTTTTGAACCTTATGGCAAGTTTCCCCCTAATTCCATATAATACAGTATTATTATTCAGTTATTATAGCAGGTACCAATCATGGGTTAGCTTGTGGTCCCTCGGGATTATGAGCACCGTGTAGCATCTGGGGTACAGACTTGGGGTGTTACAAATAGACAATCTACTTAGGGCATCTACCCCTACATTGGCCTTGCCCGGGTGATACAAAACACTCAAATCATAATTGTTCAACAATTCTAACCATCTTCTCTGACGCAGATTTAAATCCTTCTGCAAAAACACATACTGCAAGCTTTTGTGATTTGTGAACACATCAACATGCACCCCATACAAATAGTACCTCCTAATTTTCAAGGCAAAAACAACAGCTGCTAACTCAAGATCATGGGTAGGGTAATTCTTTTCATGGGGATTAAGTTGTCTGGAGGCATACGCCACCCCTTTACCTCTCTACATCAAAACACACCCAAACCAACTTTGGAAGTATCACAATACACAACAAATTCATTTGAACCATCCGGTAATGTCAAAACTAGGGATGTGGTGAGTCGAGTTTCAACTCCTAAAAACACTTCTTACAATAATCAGACCACTGAAACTTAACTTTTTTCTGAGTCAATCTGGACATGAGGGATGCAATATACAAAAACCCTTCAACAAACCCCTGGTAATAGCCAACCAAACCCAAGAAACTCCTGATATCTAATAGAGAGATGGGGCTGGTCCAGTTTTTCACCACTTTGGTCTTTTGAGGATCAACTCTTATGACATCACCAGAAATAATATGACCAAGGAAAGCAACCAATCTTAGCCAAAATTCACACTTACTGAATTTAGCGAACAAATGATAGGCTCTAAGAGTCTGCAACACTATTCTGAGCTTGTCTGAATGCATTTTTATTATGGGAGTAGACAAGAATGTAATCAATGAAGACTATGGTGAACATGTTTATGTACTGCTTAAACATTCGGTTCATCAAGTCCATAAAGGCTGCCAAGGTATTCATGAGACCAAAGGATATGACTAGAAACTCAAAGTAACCATACCGAGTTTTGAAAGCTATTTTTGGAATGTCATATTCTCTGAATCTGAGCTGATGATAGCCGGATCTGAGGTATATCTTAGAAAAATAATTGACACCCTGAAGTTGGTCGAACAAGTCATTAATTCTGGGAAGTGGGTATTTATTTTTGATTGTGACTTTGTTCAACTGACGGTAGTCAATACACAATCTAAGAGAACCATCTTTCTTACGCACGTACAGAACTGGTGCTCTCCATGGGGAAACGCTAGGCCTAATGGATCCCTTATCTAGGAGATCTTTCAACTATTCTTTTGACTCTTTGAGTTTGGCTAGAGCCATTCTATTTGTCGGAATAAAGATAGGCTGGGTATCTGGAAGAAGGTCTATTCGAAAGTTAATTTCTATTTTGGGAGAAAACTCTGAGAAGATCTTCAGAGAATACATCTAGAAATTCCCTCACTACTGAAACCAACTCAAGATTTGGAGTCTCAGAATTAGAGTCTTTGAATCGGACAAGATGATAAGTACACTCTTTGGATATCATTTTCCTCGAGCTGACCCTAAGCGCTGTAGTACTACCCCTCCATTCAAAGACTGATTCATTTGGAAATTGAAAATGAACTACTCTTTTTCTATAATCAACTGAAGCATAACATGAATGAAGCCAATCCATGCCAAGAATGACATCAAAATCCATCATCTCTAACTCTACAAGGTCTACTGAAGTAACTTTCTGAGACACTGTAACTGGGCAGTTCCTGTATACCCATAGGGATATAATAGAGATACCTACTGGGGTAGACACTGAAAAGGGTTCTGCTAAAATCTTAGGATTGACACCAAAATCAATAGCTATATAAGGGGTTACGAAAGATAGAGATGCTCCAGGGTCTAATAAAGCATAAATATGTAAATGAAAGACCTGTAACGTACCAATAACCGTATTAGAAGAACTTTCCTGATCTTGTCAGGACTGAAGTGCATTAATCCTATACTGACATTGACCACAAGTAGCATTGAAGACGGCGCCCTGCTGAGTTGGTTGGCCGGCTGGAACTGATGACTGATGGGACTGGCCCTGTTGGCGTAAATCCCTTCTTTTCTAAGAAACTACCTGACACTCTTGAATCTGATGGCTTGACTTGCCATACCAAAAGCATACATCACATCTAGCTCTACACTCATCCTGGTGGTTTCTACTATATTTCTGGCAAAGAGGATTTGTACGACTATTGTTTACACTACCTTGGGACTTAGAGCCTGGCGTTTTATCTCGATTATCATTTTGTAATTTTGGTACTGGGGTACTTACTGAAGATGGGGAAGGATCTGAAGATTTCTGACGGAACTAAGGATGGTTACCGCCTTTTGACTTTTGCTAAGTAAAACTAAAGCTACCTATTCTAGCCCTCTTGTTATCTCTTTCCTTCTCCTTATTCTTCTACTCCTCAATCTGTTGAGCATAGACCATCAACCTATATAAGTCTATCTTCTTAATTAGCATTGCGGTCCTACACTCCTTGACCACACTATCAGATACACCGGACACAAACTTGCTCATCCTAGATCTACTATCAGCCACTAAATAAGAAGCATACCTAGCTAACTGAGTAAACTTGAGGGAGTAATCCTTCACACTCATGTTGTACATCCTCAAGTTGATAAACTCTAGCACTTTGGCCTCCTTTAGCTCCAACGAGAAAAATCTATCTAAGTAGGATATAACAAACTCCTCCCACTCTATAGGCCCTGCATCTGCACCTCTATCTACCTTTCACTAGTTTAACTAGGTTTGGGCTACATCCTGCAACTAGTAAGCATTCAATTCAGCACCCTCACTAGAAGTCAGCCCCAAAATATCTGTTACCTTCTGGACCATGTCTAAGAATTTCTATGGATTCTCTTTTAATTTGGATCCAAAAAACAGAGGAGGATTCATTCGGCTAAAGTCCCGAATACTTGATGGGAAATATTGGACACTAGGTTGGCTGGAACAACGTTTGGCTGAACATTCTAAGCTGCTACAAAGTGAGCTAGAGTAGTGAATTCATCTCTAAACTCTGAATGAGAAACATGCTCGTTCAGGGGATCTTCATGAATGGGCGGAGGCATTGGCTTGTTCATATTTCTTTATTTGATTGTCCTTCTGGGAGGCATGTTCCATTAATGGAAGAGATAATAGATTAGACAGAGTTTAACATGAGCTCATGCTCAGAAGCATGACATAAACACTGAAAGAAGGGAAATTTTACTAAAATGCCTCATAGCCTCTTGTCCATAAGTGTAGCGTACTTTAAACCCATGCACAAGACTCTACTTGACATGGATTTCAGACTTTCTAGGATACTTTAAAACATTAGGCTTTGATATTAAGTTTGTATTTCCACGAGAGTACACATTGGGTGCTACACGGTCCTTACAGTCTCGAGGGACTATAAGCTAACCCATGAGCTGGTACCTTCTGTGAGCACTGAATAAAATAATAATATATGTGGAGGAACAACTGATAAGACATAATGTTTAATCAACTAAAATCAATACTCAATCAAATTCTGGAAATAACTGTCTAAGACTAATGAAATAATAACAAAACTGACTGAATGTTTGTACTAGTCCGAAAAGCCTCTACTAACTGAATAAGAGTTGATGGAATAGGCCCCAACTAACTCCAACTAACTACTAAAATGAAAGTATGAAAATAAATATAGTTTATCCTCAAAATATGAGGACTCACCACTGCTACGACTGATAATCTGGAAGGTCTATACACAATTCGAGAACTAAGCGTTTGAACTTATGATATGATACATCATAGTGCAAAAAAAGAGTATATGATCAGTACTTTGAATGTACCGATATGCTAAATAAGGTAAGCTGATATGCATGGTTTTATGTGCAAGAGTAATAACTGACTGGATGAATAACATGAAGTACTAAATAAAATGCATGAAATTTGTAAATACTGAGAATTTATGACCAAGAATAAAACATGTTCTGTATATAATCTGTAAACTGAAATGCTAAAATCTTATAACTGCATAACTGATGTCTATATGCTATGGTCAATGCAAGCCTGGACTGAAGTATATTGAAGCCTGAACTGAGACTGTAGGAGCTATCATATAATCGACATGCCCTAATGAGCAAATTTGGGGTCTAACCAGTGACCCCAGTTGGAAGGACGTCAGTACCGTGCCACGGGTACTAATACTGGCTGTGTGGATCCACTAAAGTGTTTTCCTGAAGAACTAAGAGTGTTAAAACTAAACTAATGGGTGACCCCTGCGAGGTAGTGAAGCGTAAATTGATGGGTGACTCCTTAAATCCTACGCTGGCTACGTAGTTCTAGAGTACAGGGACTGCTACTAATGACACTTCCTAATTGTTGGTGAAGTCATTATCCCGGTACTTGCTAGGTGCTAAATCCTACTCCCAACTGAACTGACTCGTAATAATGAACTATTTTAGGTTAGTTGATCATGATAACTGACCGAACTGATATTGCTCATAATATGTCTGAAACTAATCTAAAGATACTGAGGCTAAGTAAACAGCTAAGTTTTTTGGGTATTCATAACTCCAGAACTCAATATCAATAGTAGTAAAATAGTACTAAACTTAGAGGACATAATATAAAAGAATTTATCAAAATTTTATTCTTGTAGGCATTTCATCAAACACTTGATATTCATAGTTCAAATTAAGTATGGGACTAGTTTAAAGCTTGTATAAATAACATGGTTTCAACATCGACATCACCAAGTATGATTTAAATCAGCGAATAGCATTTTTCAAACATGTGGGGTTCATTATCAACAACAATTTCATGTAAACATGGTGTAGAATTACAATTCATGGGAATTCATGGTTAAAATCAAAATTAAAATCATGAAAACTTGTAAAGATTCAACCTTTGAATTTATAATCAGATATTTGGACTCCATAGGTGAAAAGAACCCATATATGAACACTTAACATACCTGGGTTGATGAATTTGTGAGAATTGATGGTGAATTCTTGAGTTTTGATCTTAAACTTTGAAGGCTAGAGTTTTCGTTCTTGAAAGAGGGCTACATTAATTTTTGAGAGAATTGTGAAATAATGAGCCAATAATGCTTTATTGGGACTTAAATCCTGTGTTTGGATGGATTTAGAGCTATGGGAAAAAGAACAAACGGTCCCTGGAAATTAAATCGCGAAACTGGAAAATCCTGTTTTTAGCCTTTGGCGCGATGCGGTGCTATCGCGTTGCGCCACTGGAAAAATGAGTCAATTCCCATTTTTTACAACACTCAATGTGGTGCTATCGTGTTGCACCTCTGGGAATGGACTATTCCTAACTGGAAGTTTGGCGCGACGTGGTGCCAGTTGCGATGTCCCACTGGAAAAATGACAATTAAAAAATAGCCCCTTGGTGCAACGCGGTGGAAATCATGGTGACACACTAGAAAAGGACAAATGTGATTTCGTCCGTCACGGTGATGCGACCTTATTGCATTGGGCTACTATTTTTCACTAAAAGTGCCATAACTTCTCAACGAGTATCGAATTTGGGTGAAATTAGTATCGTTGGAAAGATAATTCAATTTCCTATCATTTGGTGGGCCTTGAGCTGGGAAGTTCTTACAGAGCAAAAGATATGCTTATTTAGAGTTGACTAAAGCAACATTCTTATAAAAAATTCAATCAATAAGGATTATTTTGATTCGTCTAATAGATGGGGGTTATTTGAGGCCTTAATATACATCAAACTCACGCATATCACTACCAAAGAACTATAATATACTATGCATGAGCTTGAAATATGGCTCTAACATTGGTTTGGATTTTTTAGGTATTACATCTATGGATCATATGTTCCATTGATAAGTGACAGAGTCTTTTTTTGCTGCTTCTGAGCCTCTGGACTTTAAGTTCTGGCACCTACTTTGGTCACCTACGCGTTATAAGTGGAACTTACACCAAAAAATGCCTTGGTAAGTAGCCCAAAACTTCAATCTTCATGTTTTTCTTCCATTTAGAATCCAAAACTTGATTTCCTGCAAAACATACCCAAAACACATCATATCTCATAAAACAACCTAAGAAACTTGTATATTTTTATCGTTTTATGTGTCAAACGTTCTATAAATCCATAGTACATCAACACCCTCAACTAGAAAGTTTACATATCCTCTGGCAATACAATAAAACAAAACAAAAACACGATGCTTAACTAGGAGAATCTAAGCTGTCCATGCCAGTCAATCATCACTTTAAGCTTAAACACATTACCCCCTCTTATTTCCACAATCCAAAACCAATTGTGTGTATACATGTAGCACAATAGTGTGAGAAACATGCATATATACAAGTTACCCTACCTAGATACTTAAGCAATTCACAATACAAACCATGTGCCCTTACAATAAAAAAGTTCCACTCACTTATATACTATAGGTTTGCCCTTATTTTCTTTACCTTAGGTTTCAGAAAATCAAGTTAGGATCACTTTAGGAATTTATTCGGGTTGTAATATAGGCTTGGGGGATTGGTATGATACATTTAGATATATCAAGTGACTAAGCCTCCTTGGCACTACACTAACTTTGGGGTCCATACTTAAACCAATTTTTTTTATTCCACCCTTATTTCTCCCTTTTATTCTTTAATGCATATTCAGGTTGGGTGTGATTTCTTTTATTTATTTTTTTCACTTTATTTTTCATATTTTTCTTTTATTTTTATACCGCACCTATCCCTAATATCACTTTTCTCTTAATTAACCCTTTTTGATACCCATTTTACATTATGCACCCCTATAATAGCCATCCTCAACTTAGGAGATTTATCATAGTTGAGGTGCACAATATCCAAGGAGGACCAAGGCCAAAATAGGTTCATTATAACACAAATGGGAAGGTGAAAGGTGTAACAAGAATAATAGGCTACTAGGCTCAAAATCAGGATCAAGGGATACTTATGCACATTTGGATAGTTATTTAGGCTAAAAGTGGACTAACATAAAAAATGGACTATGATCATTTCCTAACCAACTATCCTACCACCTAGGAAAGACTAAACGGACAAGTTTTGGATTTAACACACAAAGGGAACTAAGTAGCATCTTACTCACACATGGCATAGAGTCACATCACAAGTGAACTACCTATCTGGTTCATGTATAAGTTAGCTATGATTATCATGCCCCTAATATAATTCCATAACAAGTTCCATAATGGTCACACATATATACATTCACATAGTTCAAAAATAAAATTTTGGAGGGGTATTACTTTCTCAAAATAAAAAATATGACAACTGAACTAAAAGCTAAAAAATCTCCTAGTTACACAATGACAAACACAATACAAAACAAAACACAATATGACATAATTTTAACCTAGACATGTCAGTTTCACAATCATACCATAGCCAATAGGAAAAAAAGCATGATAACAAAAACTTGTGGTGGTTATGGTACCCCACCCCCAATGAAAAGGCTATGTACTATACCTAATACATAAAAATAATACAAATCAAGGTGATGTGTGAGCAGATGCTAACACATTTAAGGCTTTTAACTAAGAATAATTGTACAGTTTTAAGAACCTTTTGTCATTTTTGATTGTTTTATGTTTGATTTTGCAGTAGAAGATGATATGATAGAGAACCAAAAAGAATGGAAGCAAAGAAGTTGAATTATGATGAAATTCGAAAAAAAATATGGCTGACGACATTTGTGATAAGTCATCAGCCTCGTGATAAGCTATTAACTTCATCGTAGCAGTAGACAAAGAATTAGCCTAAGTGAAAGTTGTGACGATATTTTGTGATAGGTCGTCAAGGGTCTGATAAGCTGTCAAGAATGTCATCAGCCTAAGGCAGCATAGGAGAACTGAAGCAGAGCCTTGATGATATTTTATGATAGGTCGTCAAGGAGATGATAAGTCATCAAGATTATCGTCAACCTTAAGGAGGAAGAGCCAAAACTAAAGATGGAGTTGGCGACATTTGTGATAAGTTGTTAGCCTCCTGATTGGATATCAAAAATGTCATCACCTAATCCGAGGGATTTCTACAATTTTATTATTTTGTTTCCTTATTTAGGGTGAACTATTTAAAGCCTTGTTTAGGGTTTTCTTGGAAAGGGTCGGCACATTGAGTTTTGACAATACTTTTGATATTTTCTCTCTAATTTCTTGGCTTGAAAAAGCAAATACTTTGAAGAGATTATTATCATAATTCTGGGATTTTTGTTTGTGATCTAATCTGCGATTCACTAGTTATTCTTCTTCTTATGGTAAGTTTAACTTTCAAAATATGAATACAACTTGTTATTTTTATTTTAGCATTATGAGTGGCTAAATTTCCTTTAATCTAAATTATGGGATCTAGGGCTAGGTCTTGATAAGGTGCTGAGTGATTAGGATTCGAAAGGTGGTAGGACTTCTTGATAATTTTGAGGTTTTAATTAACATCTGTAGGTTGTAAATAATAGATAAAACCTACTTTGATTTTCTTGATAAAGAAATCAAATATAGTAGGAAGTGAATTATCAGCATGGACTTGGAAATACTCCGTTTAATAATCAGTGCTATAACAAGGTTGGTTAACCTGAGGTAAAAATCTAGGCAGTGAATATAAATTCCCTATGTCAGAGAGGATTAGGTAATTAAATTCTTAAGTAGGTCGAGAGACATTTAAGCATAACTTCGATAAAGATAACTTGTTATCCTACCTTCCGTGAGAATCCTGAACCATCAGTAGCATCCATTATGTACCAAAATCCCTAGTGAACATAATTTTGGTCTTTCATAAACTCATGATTACGAACACTGAAACTAGCGTAGCCAAAAATTATTTGTTTGATCATCAAAAAGCCCCATTTTATCTTTTCGTATCATTTGTTTGAATTTAACTTGTAGCTATAGTGTCAAATTATTTTAATTGCCACTCACATTGTTCCCTGTGGATTCGACCCCGACTCTAAAAGTTGGATAATTATATTGATTATGACCGTCTTGCACTAGATTGACGTGTAAGTTGCGCATTATTAAAAATGGCACCATTGCCGAGGAACAATTTGGCGTATTGAGTTGGTTTGTAATTTTAACCTACTTGCTTGAATTCAAACTTGTAAATATTTATTTTTAGTTTTCTTTTATTTCTTGTGTTAGGTAGATTTTTATTTTAGTTTACTTATTACTATGGCATTCTGGAATGAACATGAGCTTTGCGGTTGAAAATATTATCTTGATGATCCATGTCCATATTGTGATCGACCACTTTTGGTAAGATTGTAGATATGCTCCCCGGAGAGAGATGTGTGCACTATCTCCATCCTACCGAGAGTATGATTATTCTTTATGTGGTGGCCAAGATGGACTTTGGAGTGATTGCCCAAATGCCCCCTCCTCCCATTGAGTTAACCCAAATTCTAGTTCTTCTTATGATTTTGATTGGTCTTTTGGTATAAAAAAAGAAGAATGAAACACCGAAAAGAGTGGCATTGAAGGTATGCTTCAACTAATGTTGGATCATATGGACACAACGAATGATATCATATGTGATGTATGTCAATAAATTAGGGTATTTAACAAGGAAAGAGAATGGATAGGGGAGATGGATATCGGAGTCAATCATCCAAAGCACTCTTCTACATTATGTTTAGATGATATCTTGTATGTGGAATTATTTAGACTAATCGAAGAGTGTGAAGATGAGGAGCAAGAATCCTATAGTTATTTTGAGCTTGATGTAGATAAACCCTTTGTGATTTTCCAACCAACCGAGCTATTCAGAACGAAGATGCCAAATATGAGAAAATGGTACAAGAGTTAAAAGAAGAAATCAATCACAATTCTTGTAAAGATTCTAGTCCATTTTGGGGTAAATATACTATTATAAATTCTCTCCAAAATTAAGAGTTAGTCCTCATTCGAACCACTTTTTAACATTATGCTTGGTGGATGTGATGAAAGTCGAATCACCCAAGCAAATGATGAATTTTTAAAATGAGAAAGAAAATTCTTACATTTTGGAGTTTATCATTCCAAAAGGGTATACTACAACCCCAATCTTGAAGGACAAAAAGCTTAAAGGTCGATGTCCATTTAGTGGCATTTTAAGATCTTTACTATTGCCCAATGATCCCACACAAAAGTTCGATGCAAAATTGGGCAAGCGGTTCAAGTCTTCAAAGTGGCGTGATAGAATATTCCTTATCATACCCTCACATTTACGTGATAGAGGGATAAAGGATGACTAAATATTGTCATGCCGCGACACTAAATTAGGCACTTCTTGGGAGGCAACCCAAGGTATTTTATTTTTTGTATTCGTATTATGTGATTGACATCAGATCTTTGCACCCATGGTGCCACATCTATGTTTCTAACTCTCTCATTTTGGTTTAATGCATTGGGGACATTGCACGATTTTATGTTGAGGGTGAAGCTACTTGTGGTTTTTGTTGTCGTGCCTCTTTTCCCCAAAGTCTTATTCCTAGTAGAGCCGGCATGTTTAGGTGTATTATGTTTGTTTTGTAATGTGTTGTGGTTAACTGGGGGAAGAATAAGTATCTAGGACAGTTGACATATTTTTGTTAATTTTTCTTGGAATGATAAATACCTCTCCAATTGTCTATCTGGTAACTATGTGATGAGAATCTATATGCGACTATTGTGAATCTTGTTATGGCATTAGTATTAGGGACATGATAATCACTGCTAACAATTGCATGAAGCTGTACCTTTGTGCCATGTGTGTGTGAGATGCTACCTAGTTCCCGCTGTATTGTAAATCCAGAACTTGCCCGGTTGGTCTTGTCTTGGTTGTAGGATAGCGGTTAGGAAAGGATCATAGACCGTTGTTGATATTAGTCCACTCTTAGCCTAAATGACCTTCCATGTGTGCATAATATCCCTTGATCTTGATTTTGAGCCTGAATGCCTATTCTTTTTACTATACCTATCACCTTCCCATTTATATCACAATGAACCTGTTTTGGCCCTGATCCTTCTTGGATATTGTGCACTTAGGCAAATAACCTAAGTTGAGGGTGGCTATCATAGGAGTGTGTGATATAAAGTGAGTATGAAGAAGGGTAATAAAAAATATATATATACGCAAGGCTGGGTATGGTAGAAAAAGAATGAGAAAAGAAAAGTTGTGCAAAAGAAAAAATGATTGATTAAATGACCACTCACATCCTGAATGAAGAAATAAGGTAAAGGTTGATAAGTGAGACCCCCCCCCCCTAAAAAATAAAAAAATAAAATAGTGGAGTGCCAAAGAGGCTTAGTTACTTTAAATATCCTTGCGTATCATACCAGCCCCAAGCCTACATTACAAACTAAATAAAACTCCTATCGTGATCCTAACTTAATTGTCTAAAAGCTTCAGTAATGAAAATAGGGGTAAGCTTATGGTATTTGGCATACATTGACTAGAACTTCTTACTGAGAATAAGTGTCTCCTGACCGTCCCTGCATTTACATGCTGGATTTTATATATGAGTGAGAAGGGACTTCTTTGTTGTAAGGGCACATTGGTTGCATTGCTAGTTGTCTAATTATTTGGGTAGTGTAATTTGTATATAGGCATGGTTATTGTTTCTAAGTTGATGCTATATCTTGATTCCTTACCGTCACATTATTGATCTTCATGGATATACATAGATGGATTTAAAATGATTGAAAATGGAGAGGGTAATGTGTTTTGAACTAAAATTGATAATCAACTATAATAGGTATCTTATGTGTCTCTAGGTTAAGCATCGTAATGTTGTGTTTTAGTTGCTTGAGGTCAAGCTATTGTTTTAAGTTGAGGGTGTTGATGTGTGAGTAAATGCTAACATATTTGAGGCTTTTAACTAAGAATAATTACAAAGTCTTAAGCAATTTTTATCGATTTTGATTGTTTTATGTTAGATTTTATAGTAGAAGCTGATATGATAGAGAACCAACAAGAATGGAAGCAAAGAAGTTGAAATTTGAAGAAAAGTATGGCTGATGATATTTGTGATAAGTCGTCAGCCCTGTGATAAGCTATCATCTTCATCATCAACAGTAGACAGAGAATTGGCCTAAGTTGAAAGCTGTGATGGCAGTTTGTGATAGGTCGTCAAGGGTCTGATAAGCTGTCAAGAATGTTGTCAGCCTAAGGTAGCACAGGAGAACTGAAGCAGAGCCTTGACGACATTTTATGATAGGTCGTCACATTGAGTTTTGACAATACTTTTGATATTTTCTCTCTAATTTATTGGCTTGAAAAAGCAAATACTTTGAAGAGATTATTATCATTATTCTGGGATTTTCCTTTGTGATCTAATCTGCGATTCACTAGTTATTCTTCTTCTTGTGGTAAGTTTAACTTTTAAAGAATGAATGCAACTTGTTGTTTTGATTTTAGCATTATGAGTGGCTAAATTTCCTTTAACCTGAATTATGGGATCTAGGGTTAGGTCTTGATAAGGTGCTGAGTAATCAGGATTCGAACGGTGGTAGAACTTCTTGATAATTCTGAGGTTTTAGTTAACGTTTGTTGGTTGCAAAAAAATAGATAAAACCTACTTTGATTTACTTGAGAAAGAAATCAAATATAGTAGGAAGTGAATTATAAGCAGGGACTTGGAAATACTCCGTTTAATTATCAACGCTGTAACAAGGTTGGTTAACCTGAGGTAAAAATCTGGGCAGTGAATATAAATTCCCTAAGTTTGAGAGGATTAGGTAATTAAATGCTTCAGTAGGTCGAGATAAATTTAAGCATAACTTCGATAAAGATAACTTGTTGTCCTACCTACCATGAGAATCCTGAACCACTAGTAGCTTTTTAAGTACCACTATCCCTAGTGAACATAATTCTGGTTTTTCATAAACTCTTGATTACGAACACTGAAACTAGCGTAACCAAAAATTATTTGTTTGATCATCAAAAAGCCCCATTTTATCTTTTCGTATCATTTGTTTGAATTTAACTTGTAGCTATAGTATCAAATTATTTTAATCGCCACTCACATTGTTCCCTGTGGATTCGACCCCGTCTCCAAAAGTTGGGTAAATATATTGACGACGACCGCCTTGCACTAGATTGACGTGTAAGTTGAGCATTATCACAAGGGAATGAGGACATACCTAGGATGCAATAGGCATACCTTTTATGATCATCCCTAGGTGAGGGTATCTGGACTGGCAGAGGCACTGGTGGTGGTGATGCAGTACTGGAAAATGTACCCACTGCTATCTTAGCCTGAGTTCGCCTATTAATCACTGCAGTCATCTGTAAATCGTGTTTGACCCATTTAGTAACTAGTTAAATAGTATACTAGGATCTTATAGGCCTCCCTCTCGACCCCTCTTGGTCCAAACTATGGGGACCGATCCAACATCCTCTGTAATTAAAATAAAGTGTATGGGTCCAGGCGGAGGTGCCTACTGAAAAATGAGGGCATAACTGGAGGGATGACTGACATGTAGCTTTCAGTAAGAGAGTGTACCTCTGCTCTAAGTACATCCACCTCCTCCCCAATATCTCTAAGATCTGAAATCTACATGATGCTGGACCGGGAATATACTCAACCCTCAAAAGAGTGTATGCGTGCATGTAACTCAGCTCGTAGGTCTGACATAACAATCTTATGTTCAGACTCCAATCTAGCCTCTATCTTCTTTAGTGTAGTCTTGACCCATGGCTAGATCTGTCTATATAAAGTCATCACCTCAGCCTCAACATTATTAGTTGAGTGTTGGTGATGCTTTGAATGTCCACCTGGATCTGCTAAAACTCACGTAAAACTAACATCATACCTGAAGTAGCAACTAAAGTGGATGGGTGATGAGGCATTGAAGAAGCACCCACCAGCTCTGAAGTAGAAGTTGAGGCTGATGTAAATGTAGTTGGGGTCCCCTTACCCTATGTACGTAACTCGGGGGCCTCTCTCTGCTTCCCCATCTCAAACTCCATACTAACCCCCACATTACCTCCATGTATATCACTAGGCTCTGTAAGAACTAATGGGCCCTTAAACTAGTCTAGAGCACTGTATTGGGCGCACAGGTTCTCTTGGGAAGGCCTGTATGTGTAGGATCCTTCATTGTCTTAGTATGTTCCACTGTCGGTGCCTCTAGTCTCTCATCAACACCTGGTACCTCTGGCACACTGACCTCATCACATAACCTTTGGACAAGACAAGTTAACGACAAAGTTGTAGTCTCACCAAAAGCTCTTTCATGAATCTCATGCCGAATAATAGCTGCAAAGTAAATATCATACCCAACCATCATGATTACGATCAATGCAACTCCATCTCAAGTCAATAAATTATTGATAATAGTCGGACATAATCTATATTGAATAGTCAATCAACAAAACTTTACGACAAAGGTCAGTGCCATCTCTTAATCACACTATGCCCCTCGAACCAAGGGGTATCATCACACAGAGGTGAATATAGCTAGGGATATATCTCAACATCTCAAATCTCTCTCTCTCTCTTATACTTAGCATCGTGCATAATACATATTTCTCATGCAATTCTAAATTTATAATCATACTCTACTGTGGACATTGGAGCAACATAATCTAGTCCTAAGAGAACTCGGTAGATGTCCACCACTATAATATTAACAATAACCCCTCTCATAAGTGTCTGCTCAAGCTAGGGCTATTCAATATGCCTCAAAAAACCCCTACATTTAGGTGGAGTCAAAGCTACTGTGGTGTGATATGAGGGATAAAATTCCCATACCAATGTCGGGCTATAAGAACCTAGGGGTCTAGTCATCCACGCCAACTAATAACATTCAAAGCCGGCCCACAACTGTGGTGCTCTGCTCAACCCAGATAACTCTATTATACACACCTCATAAATACCCCTTTTGCGCCGGTCTATCTCAGTAATATAGCCGTCATGCTAAAAAATAACCTAAAGAACCTTCATGCACCATCTCAAGTTCACCCCATTAATAGGTTCCATGAAAAATATTTAGGTTTGGGCATTTAATCATGTTGAGCTAGTGCCTCCGTATGTAGTGGCGGTACTTGTTGTGTAGCCTAGTTTGTACCCTTCTCAGACTGGGGTACTGCTGATGACTCCTCTTATACTACGGCTTTATACTTATCCTCATCCTTTAATCCCTCCTTAGATTGGGGGTTATGTGCATCTACCTCTGGTGCCACCTCCGAATCTGTCTCTTCATTATCATTATTTGTCGTCATCATCATTACCACCCTCAATAAACTAGGGAGAATATAGTGGTGATCTCCTGGATGACTTTATCCTCGACCTATATATGAACCAGATAGCCTCAGCCTGGGTCCTAGGCCGATTAAACGTAGGTTGTCTATTACACTATAATTTCTCTGCAAGTGGCAATCCTAAATTTTCCCTAATAATAGCCTCAACTGCAGCATGCTTCTGGCCTTTAGTTATTGGTCGTATCACTCTCGTTGGGGCTGCTCTAATCCAGAAAAATAGGTATGCCTCCTCTGAGCTACTGCTCTCAAAAGGGTCATCCCATCACCTAGAAAGTGCAACCTTGTTCTTTGAAGCCTTAGGTGCAATGTGTACCTAAAAAATCAAATGTTGCATTCGAAAGATAGTGAGAGAGTGCAAAACTTGAAGAAAAACTCAAAATTTGAAAACTTCACAATTTTCCTCAGTTTTGGCATCCCTATAACTTATACTCAGTCCCTATAAGTCCAATATGCACACTTTCAAATAGAATCAACTTTTTCAATATAAAGTAGCATTCAAAACTTTTGGTATTCCTCTACCTCTTCAAATCCAACTTTCATTTAGGGCATGATCTTAAGGTTTAATTAGAGAACAATTCCCCAGATTGAGATGTTAGGCTAATTCAAGGCTCCTACACATAAGCATGATGGTTTCTACATATTCTTCATGATAATAGATATACCAACTTACTTATTTCATGTTTAGTATCAGATACTGCTATTAGGATCCAAGAATGTTACCTTTTATTCAAAGAATCAGAAGTGAACTATGAAAAAGTAATGAAAAATCAAAGATTGAACACGTTCTTAGTGATTTTGTACAAGTTGGTACCAAGAACATGTACCCTTTTAGCCTTTTCTCTAGTGTAGGGAGTGGGGTAGTTTGAATTTTTAGAGGGAAAATGCAATTTTGAAGTTTTATAAGTTAAAAATGGATTAAGAGTGCTTAAAAAGGCATGGGTGGTCGGTTTAGGGTTATTATAAGAAAAGGTGGGCCCAAAATTTTAGATAAAAAATGGGCCCACAACTTAGCTTATTATGGTAGCCACCTACGTGTAGTAGGTGGGCCCTACTATTTGGCCAAATTTATTGATCTCTGGACTTTGTATATTGGTACTTACTTTAATACTTATGAGGTCATAAGTGGTATTTATTTCCCTGTAAGTAAGTTCGTAATCCAGAAATTTCCTTCAAAAAATCCTTAAAATTCTATCTTTTTAGTTAATACGCAACTAACCTGACCCATGTGTGACTTATGACCTTTGTGAGTTGGTCACAAAGTCCCCTTACCTGGAATATTATTAATTGAGCAATGTTTACCGCATTCCAGGCCATTCCTTATTCTATTTTACCTACAAAAAAATAAAAAAAATGTGAACACTAAAATATTGGGTTGCCTCACACCCAACACTTGATTTAACATCATGGCACGACGTGGCTATGTTGGTTGTTCAGGCTTCACCAACAATCCTATAAGTTGCCTCCCATGTAGTGCTTGATTTAACATCGTGGTATAAAGTGGGTACCTTGATTACTCAGAATTCATCAAGGTACCTAAAGGAATAACCTCCATGATCAACAATACAATGGATAACCGACACTACTATCATATTGGTAGGCTGTTTATAATTCTTCGGACGTTGGAGGTGACTTATTTGTTATTGACTTTGAACTAGAGCTCCCTCTTTTCCATATCAACCATAACTCTACCCATGTCCATTAGCGGTCTTCCCAATATAATGGCCATCTCGAAGTCAACCTCACAATCCAAAATGGCAAAGTCAGCAGAAAAAATAAAGATATAAACTTTCACCAACACATCAAATAAAATGCCCACGAGTTTCTTTACTGTACGGTCTGCTATCAATAACTGCATAATAGTTGGATCTGGAGGGCTCAATCCCAATTGCTTAAATATAACCAACGTCATCAAATTGATACTGGCTCCCAGATCATATAATGCTCTGGCCAATCTGGATGTCCCTATAGTACATGGGATCGGGAACGCACTGAGATCACTCTACCTCTGGGCCAAAGTCTTCGATATGACTGCATGCAATGATGCGATCACCAATGTCCTCAAAAATAGTTGCTCACTTCTTTGTCACTAATTATTTGATCAACGTGGCATATCCAGGCATCTTCTCTAAAGCCTTAAGGAGAGGGATATTAAAATTTATATCTTTCAACATCTCAATGAATCTTTTGAACTTTTCTTCCTCTTTTTTTTTGTTTCAGTCTTTGAGGAAAAGGTAGGGGCGGTCGTGGAGTTTGATTCACTATGGGCTCATCGACCTTGCCCTTACCTTTATCCATACCAACACTAACATCAACATTTGTCGCCTTGTCTGACTCCACGACATATATCTCATTAACCACAGAACTATTATTTGTCAGCACATCCAAAGTAGGCAATGAGGGATCAACAATACACTTACTACTCCAAGCAGTGATAGCAACACAGTGACCATCATTCTTTGGATTCTGGACCATGTTACTTGGAGGGGTGCCTAGCTATCTCTGTTTTAAAGTAGTCACATCTGCCCAAACTGATGCTCTAACTGCTTGATGACAGTTGAATAAGCTCAACCTTTTGGGTCAAACTTAAAATATCAGCCTTGCTCACCTTAAGACTAGCCTTCAGATTCTCTTACCCCTTTACTAGTTTGGTTAGCATAGCTTCTCAATTTTGTATCACGAATGCCCTGCTGAACATACCTTTCTCTCTTCTCCTTAAATTTATCTTTCCATCTTCAGTCACTTTCAAGTTTCCTACCGCGATCTCTATATCTATCTTTATAATAGTTCCAAACTTGGTTTTCATGCTCTTTGGCTCAAAAACCCGCCAATTCATGATCAAGATCTTAGCCTCCTTTTCTAAATCAGACTCATAGGCTCTGGAGGCTGAACTTTATGCACCTACTGCGTTTACCTTCTTGAAGTTCATTATTGCAAAATGCTTAGCAAATAACCCAATATAAGTCCTCATTAATGCAATTTCTTATGCTATAGAATTATCCACTACTCTAGGGTCGTCGAAAGCTCTAATGGAATAAATGCCAGTACCCCCCTCAGCCTCCTGAGTATGCCACCCTCGGTTAATGAAAGAGATCTTGTCTAAAGCCTCAGAACCTGCTTCCCAACATAATATCATGAACTCTCTTTTAGTGATTGTGTCTTCCATGGCTTGTGAACTGATGTTCAGGGCTCTATAGAATATCTCCAGTAAGTTCATCACTTAAATACAATGAATGGGTACCATGCACAATTTATTCTTAAATTGAAACCAAGCCTTGTACATAGACTCAGAATTTAGCTGTTTGAAATTATATATCTCATCGTTAAGCTGCAACATCCTGGCAAGAGGAAAGAAACGGTTTAAGAATTGCCTGTGCAACTCATTCCAAGTGGTAATAGATCTTCTCAGAAGTTCCCCTAACTACAAGGAAGCTTCTCTAGTCAACAAAAAAGGGAACAACCTCAATCTGAGTATCTCCTAGTCAACCCCCAGAATAGTATGTGAAGTGTAGATCCCAACAAATTGCATCATCTGTAGCCGAGACCAAAAATATGCCTTTCAAGTTTATAAGCTTGATCATGGCACTAGTTATTTCAAATTTCATAATGGGGGTAGTGAAGGATGAATGATAGCTTCTATTTCTGTTAGCTCTACGTATCCCATATCCTCATCATCATTATACGGCTTAAAGTACTGGAATGTTAGGATCACTAGAGCCTGAACACCTCAAAATCTTTCTCGATTACTATCGAGTGATGATCGACGATCAACTATTGGTACTGGCTTGGCTAGCTCTGCCTGCTCAGAAAACCAGGCATCCTCGTCCCTTATCTAGTTAGCAATATCTGCCAACAACTACTTCGTCTGCCTATCAACTAAGCTTGTCAAATAGGCCGGGTTGACCCGGGCCGACCCATCCCACTAAGCAAACCTGGCCTGGTTTGACCCGACCCGGTCATCCCACGGGCTGTAGCGTATCAGATCTTCGGCTGGGTTAATTTTTTTGGGCCTGATTAACCCGTCCCGGACCAAGACCGGTCCAGGCCCGTCGGTTAACCGACCTGGTTAAGTTTTTTCTTTTAAATTGATTTTTTAATTTACATATTATATAAATTAGTATATAACTATATATATAGTATGTATATATAATAGTATATTTTATTTAAAGTAGTACGTATATATTGAATTATATGTATATATGTGTGTATATTTTCTAAAGTAATACTCCCTCCGTTTAAAAATGAATGGCCTATTTTTCTTTTTAATCCGTTTAAAAAAGAATGACCTCTTTCCTTTTTAGGCAATACTTTAATTTCAATTTTCTACATGGCATGTTTAGGACCACAGGATTAAATGGCATTTTGGTACATTTGACACAACTTTAATTTAAGGCCACAAATTCAAAAGTCTTCTTTATTTTCTTAAACTTTGTGCCAAGTTAAAGTTGGTCATTCTTTTTTAAATGGAGGGCGTATATATTTAACGTATACATGTGTATATGTTTTATAAATTACTATATAACTATATATTTAGTGTGTGCATCTATTGTAGTATATGTTTTATTTAAAGTAGTATGTATATATTGAATGATACGTATATATGTGTTTGTATCTTCTATAGACGTATATATTTAACGTATACATGTGTATATGTTTTATAAATTAGTATATAACTATATATATATAGTGTGTGTATATTGTAGTATATCTATTGTAGTATATGTTTTATTTAAAGTAGTACATATATTGAATGGTACGTATATATGTGTATATATCTTCTATAGACGTATATGTTTAACATATACATGTGTATATGTTTTATAAATTTGTATATAACTATATATATATAGTGTGTATATATTGTAGTATATGTTTTATTTAAAGTAGTACATATATTGAATGGTACGTATATATGTTAGAATATTTTCTATAGACTCTAAAGTAGTATATATTTAACGTATACATGTGTATATGTTTTATAAATTATTACAAATTTCATTTAATTATAGTATATATCTTGTAGTATATGTTTTATTTAGAGTAGTATATATATTTAACTACGTATAGTCGTACACACGATTACATGTGTAATTGTGTATATATTTTTTAAATTTTAATGTAGTATATACTATATATATAATGTATATATATTGTTTAACATTTTTAAAATGTATATAGGTGGGTATATATAGTCTATATTGGAGAATTATTTTTGACTGATTTTGACCAGATTTTTAACCGGGTTCTAGAGCAGAGATAGGTACCGCATTGGGATTATCCCAAACCCTTTCTAAATAGCCTGCACATACTCATTCCGTCATCATTCGATTAGGAAGTAATAGTGTCTCTAGGTTAGGATACAGTAGGAGTAAGGGATTGCCTTCAATCAACAGTTATATTGTCTTTCCTAGCACCAACGCCAAAATTTTGAACAATGCCCCAACTACACCTCCAACTGAAGGATAAAGCAGTTGCTGTCAAGTAAAATAACCCAATTAGGTTGGGGTCAAACCCACAGGGAAGACATGTATGTGTATTTATAACTTGCTGAACTCAATGGGCAGAACTGAAAGTAAATGCTGGGTTTGTAGTAACACTCTCAAACAAGTAACAGAATTCAACTTTGGTTGTAATTAGTTGAAGACAAACACTAGGATTGTGTTCACCCTGGCTTCTCAACTCAGTAGGCTTATCATGCTTTATTGAACCAACCTAGTACGTTGCATGCAAAATGTGATAAGTTATATACCATCAACTGTCTTGTGTACTCATTGACGGATTTCATCCTTTACCTTTTGAGTTTCAAGATGTCGCATTACTAAACCTTATCCTAGATCCCAGTTAACTATTACCTTTTGAGTCTCAAGTTATTAGATGATAGATAACCATCATACAAGGATGCTACTGATAAGCCTAGACCAATAGTTAATCTTCAAATTACTATTGTGAGTATCTTTTCCTAGTCACTACTCCTCTTGTGGAGTAATTAGTGATATTTTGGGAAGGATCTTACCATTTTCAACCGATAAGACATCTATTAAACTGAAGATAATATAACACATGCAAGAATACTAGTTAAGAATAATTTGATATTTCCTCTACTTTGTCAATATGCCAAGGTTCCCACAACCTTAGCTAAGGGCTTTAGTCACTCATTCTTGTGAAACGATCAACGCAATTCATAATGAAAAACATTAAACAATATCACAATGATCGAAAATAAAACCTAAAGTTTGTAACTGAATTATCAACCAAAATCAAGAACAAAGTAATCCCAAAATCAAATTCGAATATTGGAATTAGATATATGTTTGTAAGTGTTAAGATTGTGTAAACTAACCAAAACGCCAAAAGGATATTTATAGGTTACTAAGAAACTCTAAAAATAAAAAACCAAATGAAAAAGGAAAATTGAGGTCGGTGGCCACTTAGTTAAGCCACCTATGGACCATAGGTACTACCTACGTACCGTAGGTGGTCCTTGGTAAGTGCTAGACTTTCTTCAAGCTCTTCAAAACTCTTTGGACCTGGACCTCTGGCACTTACTTAGGTCACCTACGAACTGTAGGTACCTTTGGTAAGTGACATAGTCTTCTTTCCCTGCTTCTGAGCCTCTAGACTTCAAGTTCTAACACCTACTTTGGTCACTTATGCCCAGTAAGTGGCACTTACTCCCAAAAATGGCTCGATAAGTAGCCCAAAACTTCATTCATTATTTTCTTCCGTTTAGCATCCAAAACCTGGTTTCTTGTAAAACTTACCCATAACACATTATATTTCACAATACAACCTAAGAAACTTACATATTTTCATCATTGTAAGCGTCGAAAGTGATATAAATCCATAGAACATCCCTACACAATTCCTTTTAAACCCAAATTAAAAACAGTTTCAAATAAACCAACCATTAACCTATGAGTCATTCATTAAGACATTTACCTCTTGGTATCGTCATACCAGTATGCTTGCAAGCTAATTCAGTTATGCCAAACCAATCCATATAACCAATTTGACTCCCAAGTTCCATTCAAAATTCAACCTATTGCCACTAATGCCATTCCAAAACATATTCATTCATTTATTCTTTATTGCAATGCAATGGGTTCAAAAAAAAGTTAAACCTTGCAATTATCCATATTCAAAAACAAGATTATAAAGTGGGTTAAGGCTAATGCAATTACCAAGCCAAAATTTCATAAATTTGGGAAAACCCATGTCCCCCATTCCAACCATTAAAATGATGCACCAATTCAATCCCAAAAACATGAATTTAAAGCATGAATAATCAATTTAAAACATGGAACAAGTAATCCAATTAGTAACAACCAAAACTCCTTAACCCAATCTCAAATACACAATTTAAATCACATGAATGTCCATTCAATTAATGCCACAATGTAAAATTGCAAGTTAGGGATGAAGAACAAGCCAAAAATACTCAAGGAATTGAAGATAATTCAAATTTTGGAGCCCGGAGTAGTGATTTCTTGAAATACCCTTGAGCTTTCTTGGGTTTTGAGTTTAAGAGAGAATGAATGGTGTTTTGATTTTAAAATCTGAAAGAAAAGGGATATTTTATGTTTATAAGTCGTGCAAGGGGTAAAAACACCAAAATCCCCTCACCCCAAGTAAAAAATCAAAACTGGGCGAAATTAAAAAGTAGCATGACACGCTGCTATTACGGAAGGTACCGTGCCACGCCATTATTTCAGAGGCTAACCTTTATGGCATGCTAATATCATGAAGGCTACTGCCTCGGGGGTCCTAAAATGACCCTGAAACCCTTCCAAAAATTCTAAAACTTTTCCAAAACACCTTTTTAACATCCCTAAACATAAGTCAAGTCAAAAATCAGTGTTACACACGCGGAAGGGTTAAAAATAAAATCATTAATATTTTGTGGGGTCTCACATCCCCCCCCCCAATCATTCATCCCCGAATGATGATTTAAGACACTTTTAGCATAAGCATAGAAAGAATATATAAGAATCAAATGACAAATTGAATTGCAACAAGAGTGAAACAAGACTTATACCTTACGCACTTTCATTCAACACATGAAACAAGAACGGGTATTTGTCTCTCATATCTTCTTTAGATTCCCATGTAGCTTCTTCGATCTTTTGATTTCTCCAAAGAACCTTCACCAAAGCTACATTCTTAGTCCTCAATCTACGAACTTGCCTATCCAATATCTCCACCGGGACCTCCTCATACGATAAATAATATGTAACACCAACATCCTTAACAGGCACTATCAATAAAAGGTCACCCATACACTTTTTCAATATAAACACATAGAAAACAGGGTGAATCGAAGCCAAATTTACTGGTAACTCTAACTCATAAGCGACATTCCTAATTCTTCTCATAATCTAATATGTACCAACGTATGGGGATTGAGCTTCCCCTTCTTCCCGAACCTCTTGACTCCTTTCATAGGAGATACCTTCAAAAACATCCAATCACCAACCTTAAACTTTAACTTCCTTCACCTCACATCCATATAAAACTTTTGATGACTTTGAGTAATCTTAAATTTTTCTCTAATCACCTTCACCTTCTCCATTGCTTGGTGAACCAATTCAGGACCAAACAATCTTGTCTCACTTACCTTAAACTACCCAATAGGAGACCTGCACCTTCTACCATAAAGAGCCTTAAAATTAGACATTTGAATGCTAGAATGATAGCTGTTGTTATAAGCAAACTCAATGAGAGAAAAATGGTCAACCCAAATAACTTTAAAATTAATCACACAGGCCCTTAGCATTCTCCAAAATTTGAATAGTCTATTTTGCTTGCCCATCCATTTGAGGGTGGAAAGCAGTGCTAAGGTTTACCTAAGTACCCAAGCCTTTCTGAAACGATCGCCAGAAGTGAGAAGAAAACTTTATACCTCGATCTAAAATGAAGGACATCGACACTCCATGCAACTTTACTCTTTCCTTAATAAATAACTTAGCATAATCCTCTCTTGAGTAATTAGTCCTCACAGGCAAAAAGTGAGCAGACTTAGTCATCCTATCCACAATGACCCAAATAGAATCATACTGATTGTGAGACTACGGAAGACTTATAACAAAATATATATTAATCATCTCTCACTTCCACATTGGAAACTCTATCTCTTTAGACATTCTACCAGGCCTCAAATTGTTCAACCTTAATTTGCTGACAAACCATACACTTACCCATAAAGTTTGCCATATCCCTCTTTATATTATTCCACCAGTAGATTTCCTTCAAGTCATGATACATTTTAGTCAAACCTGGATTAACTGTATATCTAGAATCATGAAGCCTCAGCTAAGATTCTTTCTCATAGCCCAACAAAACTAGGAACACCCAACCTTCCTTAATACCTTAATTAAGATATCATTTCCCCCAATATCGGAAGATATAACCTTCTACTAACCCACATTATCCTAATTTGTATAACTATGGTGTCCATAATCTGTTTCTCCTTTACCTTAGCACCAAGAGATGACTTAACCACTTCTTGTACGATCACTCATCCATCCTTAGAGTTCAAAAGATGAACCCCTAAATTAGCCAACCTATGAATATCCTTCACTAATCCTCTTTTCTCCTTATAAACATGAGACAAGATCCCCATAGGCAACCTACTACGAGCATCAACAACAATATTAGCTTTACTTGGATGGTAGCGCAAACTCATGTCATAATCCTTAAGTAACTTGAGCCACCGTTGTTGCCTAAGATTTAATTCCTTATGTGTAAATACATACTGCAAGCTCTTATGGTTTGAATAAATTTCCATATGTACCCCATACAGATAATGGCGCTAAATCTTCTAAGGAGAAACCACAACTGCGAACTATAGATCTTGAGTTAGATAATTCCGCTAATGATCCTTAAGCTGTCTAGAAGCATAAGCTACAACATTGGCATGATACATCAGAACACAACCCAATCCAGCACAGGATGTATCACAATACACAACAAAAATGATTAGTACACTCAGGCAGGGTTTAGACGTGTGCAAAAGTCAACTTATCCTTCAACTTCTCAAAACTTCCCTCGCAATCATCGGACCACAAAAACTTAACATTTTTCTGAGTCAACTTCATCAGCGGAGCAACAGTAAAAGAAGAACTCTTCACAAACCTTTAATAATACCCAGCTAAACCTAAGAAGTTCCTAATGTCAGTTGGAGTCGTGGGTTTTGGCCATTTATTAACTGCCTATACTTTCTATGGATACACTTTGATCCCTTCGCTAGAAATAATCTGCCCGAAAAAAGTCACAGCACAGACAAAATTCACACTTAGAAAATTTTGCAAATAATTTTTGGTCCTTAAGAGTTTGCAACATAATTCAAAGGTTATTGACATGATCCTCGTTACTCTTATATTACACCAAGATATCATAACTGAAGACTATAACAAACAAATTCAGAAGCTGCATGAAAACTTGATTCATAAGATCCATGAAAGCAGTCGGATCATTAGTCAACCCAAATCATAACCAAAAATTCATAGTGACCATACCGAATTTGGAAAGTAGTCTTGGGAATATCAACCTGCCTAATTTTTAGCGGATGATAGCTCGAACGAAGATCAATCTTAGAGAAATACCTAGCACCCTGAAGCTGATAAAAAAGGTCATCTATCTTAGGAATAGGGTATTTATTTTTTACCGTAACCTTGTTTAGTTGACGATAGCCTATACATATCTGAAGATACCCATCTTTATTTCAATCGAAAAGTATAAGAGCACCCCACGGAGAAATACTAGAACGAATGAAACCCTTATCAAGTAGATCTTTCAACTTCCCCTTTAGCACCTTCAATTTAATTGGAGCAATTCTATAAGGATGATTGGAAATAGGATAAGTATTCAGTAGAAGATCAATCCAAAAATTTATTTCCCTATAAGGAGGGATCCCAAGAAGATCTTCAACAAAATTTTAGGAAATTTAGTAACCATAGTGATAAATTGGAAAGAAAGACTTTCAGAGTTAGAATCTTTAATCCAAACTAGGTGATATAAACACCCTCTAGAAATCAATCTTTGAGCTTTAAGATATGAGATAAACCCCCCTTTGGCTACTAAGGAACTCCCCTCCCACTCAATCACAAGTGCACTAGAAAAATAGAAACTGACCTTTTGGGTCCAACAATTCAGAGAATCATAGCGCGGATGGATATAATTCATCCCCAAGATTACATCAAAATCCACCATATCAAGTTATATAAAATCTACCAATGTCTTTTTAAGGAAGTTAGACACCAGACAACCCCTATAGATTTTTCTAGCAATAATAGAATTGCCCACAGGGGTGAAAAATACTTTTAGTACCAAAACCAATATGTACAACTATATTCTGGGTGACATAAGATAGGATAGAACCCAGATCAAGCAAACAATAAACATCACGAGAGAAGAGTAGTAGCATAGCAATGACCACATCGAGGGATGCCTCATATTCTTGATGAGTAACAGGAGCATTGAGACGATTTTGGCTAGTGTCGGTACTTAAAGTAGCGATCAGGACCTTATTAGCCCTAGTGGCATCCCTGGATGAAAGACAATCTCATTGCATCTAACAACAATTATAGCGCTAATTTCTCACCTCCTCATAATATCCACGATAAAGCTACCGACAAAAATGACAATTATAATAATATGGGGATGACTGAGCTCCACTATCCTGAGGTAGGGCATCCTATGCCTTAGGACTACTGCTAGTCTGAAAACGATGATCACCTGAAGGCTTAGGATAATGAGCGCTAGCAGACGAATATGAATTTCCCTAATTCTTTTTCTTAGTACACTACCTTGTATCTCTACCACTGTCCTGCTGATTTGCACCCTACTCTAAATATCTGAACTTCTTGATCTGTCTCTATCCCATCTCTGCCTGCTTCCTTTTCTCATTCTCTACTTGTTGTATGTTATCCATAAGCCTGGATATGTTCATATCATTATTCAACATAGCATCCTTATAATTTAACACCAAATCATGAGATAAACTAGAAGCAAACTTTCTCATTCGGGACCTTATATTAGACACGAATTTAGGAGCATATCAAGATAACTGATGGAACTTCAGAGCATACTCCTTAACATTCATCTTACACTATTTCAAGTTCATAAAATCTTCAGCCCCAACCTCTCTCAACTCCTAGGGAAAGAAGTAATCAAGAAAAGTACATAACCACCCCACACTACCTATTCAAAATCATCACCCCTCATCACTTCCCACTCTTCATATCACTGATAAGCCATATCATTCAATTGCTAAGCAACAAACTCCACACCATCTAAATCAGTAGCATGCATAACCCAAATAATCTTCTCTATCTTATCAATAAACCCTTGAGAATCCTCCTCAACCATAGAGCCTGTAAAGGTTGGGGATTTAACATTATAAATTATTCAACCTTAGTGATCTCAGACGAATTAGAAATAAGAACAACCTAGTCGGACCAACGGGACTGCGATGCCACCAATTGAGTAAGCATATGAGGTGACTGAGCATGAGTATCACTAGCCTGGGAAGCTCAAAGAGGACTAGTAGGGACCGCTGGAACACCACATGGAGCAATACAGTCAGGAGCAGGGTTCCTAAACTAGGTTTGCTCTTCATAAACAACACGAGTCCCCTCCATATTCTCCTCAGGTTGGACAGAGTTTCTACAACCATCATATCTTCGAGGAAGCCTGATCTAAAATGCGATTAAGCTAGGAGTTAGAGAAGTTTCATATCACTAAACTCTATAGCTTAAAAATAGAACACAAGAAAGGTAAACATTTTTAAATGCTTCGTTGCCTCCCCTTTATAAATGTGGTATGCTACATACCCATAACAGGGACTCTTTTCGACATGGTTTTGTGGATACCCAATGACCCTGAACCATTCTCTTATGCCAACACTATCACATTCTGAAGTAGTGCCTAGTCGTGACAGGTATCTCAGGCCTGCCAAATGCTGGTGACCACCCCCTTAGCCTTACCTCAAGAGCATAATAACTAATAAACCATGGAAGGCAACTGAATAATAAAAGAAAGATAGAGAAACCAAATAAATTCTAAGAGTCAAAGCAACATCCAACCCATACTTCTCCTCAAAAACCTCTAAACCAGAATACTAATTAAATCGAGATATGCCCCTGACTATGATAAAATAAATCTACAATTTCCAAAATATAAAAAGAAACCTAATGACATAATAAGTCCTCCCGAAAGATGGAAGCTCACTACTTCACAACAACTCAACAGAAGTACTCAACCACCTAGTGTTGAACAGGATCAATATAAAGGCCCTCGAACCCTACATCATAAAATGATGTAGCATCTAGGGACGATCAGTGGGGCGAGCACTGGCGTGTAACTCAGGGGATAGGGATAAAATAATGTCATTGTAAATAAACTAGTCAAAAGTACATGCATAATATTTATATACATATATAAGATGTCGGGATAGGGACAAGGAACATGAATATAAGAGTTTAAATATTTAACCTAAACTATGTTGCTTGATCCATTCTAAAGGCACCTATGGGCTATATGGGTCTAGTTTCTCTTGCTGAAGGGGCCCTAGTGCGTGTTAGTTGCACAAATCGAGGAAAAACTACAGAAAGGCTAAAGACATCAAGGTCATAGCCTTTCCTAAATATATATATAAAGTGTGCACCAAGCATACAGTCATATGGACCCCCAACACCAACAAATATGGTTTCCATGGTCACATGGACCCCCAATACCGGCAAACATAGTTTCCAGTGTTGATTCCCCCGGGACCTACACCTTCATGGTGAGCTACACAATTTTCTTTAAGCTTGAATTAAAAATAGATACACATAAACCAACCATTAACCCAGGAGTCATTCATTAAGGTACGTACCACTTGGTATTATCATATCAATATGCTTGCAAGGTAATTCAATTATGCCAAACCAATCCATATAACCAAATTGACTCACAAGTTCCATTTAAAATCCAATCCATGACCACCAAGGCCATTCTAAAATCATATTCATTCGTTTATACTTTAATGAAATGTTGGGTTCAAAAATAGGTTAAACCATACAATTATCCATATTCAAAATCAAGATTATAAAAGGGTTAAGATTGAGCCAATTTCTAAGCCAAAATTCCATCAATTTGGGGAAACCCATGTCCTCCATTCCAACCATTAAAATAATACACCAATTCAGTCCCCAACACATCAATTTAAAGCATGAATAATCAATTTAAAACTTGGGACAAGTAATCTAGTTAGTAACAACCAAAACCCTTCAACCCAATTTCAAACCCATAATTTAAATCACATGAATATCCAATCAATTAATGCCATAATTTAAAATTACAAGTTAGGGATGAACAACATGCCTGAAGTACACAAGAAATTGAAGACAATTCAAAGTTTAGAGCCTGGAGTAGTGATTTCTTGAAAAACCCTTAAGCTTTCTTGGGTTTTGAGTTTAAGAGAGAAGGAGTGGTGTTTTGATCTTTAAAAACTGAAAGAAAAGGGTTATTTTATGTTTATAATTCATGCAAGGGGTAAGAAGTCCAGAATCTCCTCACCCTAAGTGAAAAAAATTGGATGAAATTAAAACAACAATGGAGCACGCTGCTATCGCGAAGGTAGCCTCCATGCCACACCCTTATAGCGGAGGCTAATATTCATGTCATGCCAATATCTCAAAGGCTCACTACCTCGGGGTCCCAAAATAATCGTGAAACCCTTTTAAAAGTTCTAAAACTTTCCCAAAACACCCTTTTACCATCTCTAAACATAATTCAAGTTCAAAATCAACATTACACACGTGAAAGGGTAAAAAATGAAATCATTAAAATTTTGCACGATCTTACACTGATATAGCACATAAACATGAATAGGTACGTAAAAGAAACATAATAGACATACATCAGATGAAATACAAGAACACAACACCAAGGATGCATAAATGAATGAAATGCAATGATGATGATAATAATGATGATGCGATGTAATCATGGTTATTGCATAACCTCCGTATACACCAAATGAGCATGAACGCTTTTAAGTAGGACCCATGGGGGGTTTGTAATCTATATACTTTCTTAAAAGTGTCTCATTTATTTCAAAATTAGTGTTTCCTCAATGGTACTAATTTCTCATAAATCTATGTGCGATATGAGGCTGTAAATGCTCACAATCAAAAGTATGAAGATATCAAATAGAATTAATATATGCACAGGTGAGCTCGTAATCTACTCAATATATTAATCATTCATGATTTCATATAAACAATGTACCATAGGAATAAATATGCATGTAAGGCACCATTGCTATCACATTAACCCCAACTTGGAATTTCTATCATAAAAGAAGCATTTTATGCATAAACGGTACCAATAAGAACAACTAAATCCCCACACAGCAACACGTAGCAAATATCATCTCAAACAATCAATAACAATAATATAAACCCCTACACCATCACTCAGTAGTAATAATATTATTTCCATGATTGATTACCCATACATATAGCATGCTTTTATATACATATTAACAACCCAGTCAAGTCTGAAGAAAGTTAAGTCATAACTTATCTCGTGATGACAACATCAAAGTCTAAAGCCCTTCAATGCATAGCTTTCCCTCTTGAACGGCCTCAGAATAAACTAAAACATCCAAATATAGAATCTACATATAAAAAAAAAGTCAACGATATCCATATTGTCCACTTTCAAGTCGGGGTCAAAATGGACCCCAAAACAGGTTTCTAAAACAAAAGGGTATAGTCAAAATTTTGTTCATAAAAACCTTACTCGTGATTAAAGGAAGCCACAAGAGAAAATTCAAGTGAAAAAGGGTTAAAAGCGGGGTTTAGATCGAACAAAATCCCTTTTTAGGCCTTTAGAGCGAAACCTCCCAAATTCTTATTTTGAAATCATAATTTAATGAATTTTAAATCACAATAATTAAAAGAGTGTTTTTGAGCTTACCCAAGATAAAAATGGAAGAACTCATCAAAAAATCTCTTAAACCAAAGCTTAAAGTCTCAAATATAGAAGAAAAATAAATTTTTTATATACTTGTCCAGCTATGATCGCTAAAGCGGTCATCAATTAAGTGTGGGTTGACTGCTTTAGTCGTCCAGCCTATACGCTGGAGGCTGATTAAGTGATCCCCTACCTCTAAAGTGGACATTGATCACGACATTAAATTCAGGTGACCTTAGATGAACTAACAGTAGAACCAACATAATCAGGTTGATGAGACTACGATGCCATCAATTGAGCAAGCATATGAATAGAATGATGAAATTCCACACTAGAGATATCTCCCTAGGGCATCTGGGCATGAGTAAGCTAAGGAATCCTGAGGAATACTAGTAAGGACCGATAGAACCCCACATAGAGTGGCACAGTCAGGAGCAGGGACCCTAGACTGGGTCTGGACTCCATAAGTAGGGTAAGTTCCCTCCATATTCTCCTCAAGTAGGACAAGTTTCCAGCAGAGTGTCTATGACCGTCAGATCTTCAAAGAGGCATGATTTGAAATGCAATTAATCCAGGAATTATAGGAGTTTAATAGCAACTAGACTCTATAGCACGAAATCAAACACAAGAAAGAGAAAATTTCCTAAATTCCTTGTAGCTTCCCCATGTAAGTGTGTCACACTACACACCCATAAATGGAACTCTACTCAACACGACTTTGTGGACACCCATCGACCTTGAACTATGATCTGACACTAAGCTTGTCATGACCTGAACCCAGTCCTGGCCATGATAAGTATCTCAAGCCCACCATGGGCTGGAGACCACCCCCATTGCCTCACCTCGAGAGCACAATTATAATAAAAAATAAAAGTCAACCAAAATAACAAAAGAAAGATAGATAAACCAAATGAAATCTAAGAGTCTAAATAAAACAACCAATTATCCCAATACTGTCCACAAAAGCCACTAAAACCAAAATATCAACTAAGTCAGACATGCCCCCGACTATGACCGAAAAAATACAAAATGAAATACTAAGATCAATAATAAAAGATAATGAAATGATTGATCCTTCCAAAAGATGGAGGCTCACAGCTTCACAACAGTTCCACATGAGTACCAATTGCCTAATATTGCATACGAGTAACAAAAAAGTCCTCAAACCCTACATTATGATACGATGCAGCGCCAGGGATGGTCAGTGAGGCGAGCACTAGCATGTAACTCAGGAGATAGGGAGAAAATAATGCAATTACTAAAATTCAGTCATAAACCATAGTCATCACACTCATATACATATATATAGGATGCCGAGGTAGGGAGAAGGGTCATGACCATGAGAGTCTAAAGATTTAATCTAAAATATGTAACTTGCTCCATCCAAAAGGCATCCATGAGCTATATGGGTCCAATTCCCCAATTGGAAGTGCCCTAGTGGATGTTAGCTGCACGAATCGAGGAAAACCCAAGGAAAGGCTACAAACACCAAGGCTATAGCCCTCTCGATATATATATATATATATATATATATATATATATATATATATATATATATATTTTTAAGGACACACCAAGCACAAGGTCACATGGACCCCCAACGCTGATAAACGTGGTTTCCATTGTTGATCCCCCCAGGACCTATACCTTCACGGTGGATACACAATTCCCTTTAAGCCCAAATTAAAATAGTTTCACATAAATCAACTATTAACCCAAGAGTCATTCATTAAGGCATTTACCAACTTGGTATTGTCATAACAATATGCTTGCAAGCTAATTCGATTATGCCATACCAGTCCATATAACCAAATTGACTCCCAAGTTCTATTTAAAACCCAAAACCAAGGCATCAATACCATCCAAAACTATATCCATTCATCTATCCTTTAATGCAATGTAATGGGTTCAAAAGACATGTTAAACCATGCAATTATCCATATTCAAAATCAAGTTTACAAAGTGGGTTGAGGTTAATGCCATTATCAAGTCAAAATTCCATCAATTTTGGAAAGCCATGTCCCTCTTTCCAACCATTAAAACAATGCACCAATTCAGTACCAAAAACCATAAATTAAATCATGAGTATTCCATTTAAAATATGGAACAACTAATTCAAGCAATAACAATCAAAATCTCTCAACCCCCAATTTCAAACCCATCATTTAAATCACATGAATATTTAATAAATTAATGCCACAATGTAAAACTACAAGTTAGGAATGAGCAACATGCCTGGAATATAGAACAATTTGAAGAGAATTCAAAGTTTGTAGCTTGAATGCTGAATCCTTTGTAAAACCCTTGAACTTTCTTGGGTATAAAGTTAGAGAAGAAAAGGATGGACTTTGATCTTTGAAAACTGAAAGAAAAGGGTCAATTTTATGTTTAAAAGTGGTGCAAGAGGTAAAATGACCGAAAGTCCCTCACCCTAAGTGAAAAAACTAGACGAATGTAACATAGAAGCATGGCATACCACTATTGCGGAGCTTAGCCTCCATGCCATGTCGTAATCGTGGAGGCTAACCTCCGTGGCACACCACTATTGCGGAGGCTTACTACCTTGGGGTCCCAAAATAACCCCATACCCTTTTCAAAAATTTCAAAACTTTCCTAAAATCCCCTTTTAACATCCCTTAAGACAATTCAAGTCAAAAATTAACATTACGCATACGGAGGGTCAATAATAAATACATTGAAATTTTATGGGGTCTCACAGCTAACTCATAAGCTACACTCCAATAGTTTGATTAATCTTAAATGATTTGATATACCTGGGGCTAAGATCACTCTTCCCACATTTCATCGTGCCCTTCTAGGTGATATATGGAGGAAGACTCAATCACCAACACGAAATCTCAAGGCACGAAGTCTATGATCTGCATAGCATTTCTGCCTACTTTGAGCCACTCAAAGTCTATCTTGAATGACCTAAACTCTATTCAAGGACTCACGAAGCAAGTCCCTACCTCAAGTTCCAATCTCAAAACAGCAAACCAACCAACTAGAGAGTGACAAAGCTACCATATAAACCCTTGTAAGGTGCCATCTTAATACTAAAATGGAAGTTATTATTATATGCAAAATCTATCAAGGCTAAATATTGCTCCCACTAACCTCCAAATTCCAAAACCCAAGAACATAGTATATCCTCCAAAACTAGAATAGTCCACTCCGATGGACCATCAGTCGATGGGTAAAAAGTGGTGCTAAGATCAACACGAGTACCGAACTCCTCTTAAAATGCCTTCCAGAAGTGAGTAGTGAAAATTAAATCTCTATTTGAGATAATATACACTATTACACCATGGAGATGAACTATCTCACAAAGATAGATATGAGCCAACCTCCCAACATTGAAGAAAATATAAATAAGGGTGAAATAAACAGATTTGGTCAACCATCCATGATGACCCAAACACTATCAAAACCAAAGAAATACGAGCAACCCAGTCATGAAGTCCATAGTGATTTGCTCCTACTTCCACTCAAGAATGGGTAATCTTTAAAGCAAAACAGCAGACCTCAAATGCCCGTTCTTCACCTACTAGCAAAATAGGCAATAAGCTATAAAATCTGCTATATCCTTCCTCACCTCATCCCATCAGTAGGGTTATCACAAATCATGATACATCTTAATCACTCCTAGATGAATGGAATATCGAGAAAATTAAACCTTTTCCAAGATCAATCTCACCTAATCCCTACTTTAGGCACACAAACTCGACCTCCAATCCTTAATACACCATCAAAGTCAAGTGAAGCTTCCTTGTCCTTGCTACTCAACACCTTGCCTCAAATCACTCTCAAACCAATATCATCATACTGATAATTTCAAATATACTCCACTAAAGAATATCTAGCCTTCATAAATTCCATAACACACCCAACTATTAAAAGATTAAGCCTAACTATATGGTTAGCCAAAGACTAAACATCTAAGTCCAAAGGCTTTTACTGGGTCAAAAGATGCACCAAGCTACCCATACTCATCGACTTCCAGCTCAAGGCATCTACAACTATATTAGCCTTGTCCGAGTTGTAAATAATAGTAAGATAATAATCCTTAAGTAACTCAATCCAATGACGTTGCCTCATATTAAGATCTCATTGGGTGAAGAAATACTGAAGGGTATAGTGATATAAAAAATTCTTACAACAAACTCCATACGAATAGTGTCTCCATAATTTCAAAGCAAATATGACTATGCATAACTCCTAATCATGTGTAGGAAAATTCTTCTCATGAAGCTTCAACTGACAAAAAACATATTGTTGCGCCCAAGAACACACCCAAGTGTACATGGTCCACCAAGCAGTAAAATGGCCTTTAAAAGCCAAGTATATATCCTACAAGGACTTTTATTAAACAACTATCCAATTCTAGTCACTAATAAGATGAATCAAGTCCGAAAGTAACCAAGAGTAATTAAGTGTTAAGAATTAAAAATAAAATTATCAATACTATAATGTAAAGGTCTTAAACAAAAATGGGGAGAAACCCAGGGTTAAGGCACTACAAACAATCCGATGTAGCTATATAACTTTGTTGGTTAAGTTAATATCTTAGTTATTGGTTCCCGAGATTGATAACATGATTACAGTCTTTTGAGCCTTTAATCAACTATCTAACTTATTCTTATAACTGCTTCGTTGAGAGGGGAATACAAGAACTAAGATAGACACATTTGTATTTTTGACCGTCTATGAACCAAATTAGGATAATTAGATATAATCCTATCCTACATGCAAATTATAGCATTAATTCATTGAATGATTATGATCTTAACGCATGTATCCCACATTCTATTCTATTGTTCCTCCTTTTGAGCTTCCAATAGAATTATGCATTTATCCTAAGGGTTACAAATCCATAAAATAGTAAGTAACAAATACATGAACGGATAATAATGATAATAAACAATGACCAACTCAATTATAAGTGAAAGCAATCATATTCATGGCCTTAACCCCAGATGAGGGTGTTTAGCCATTCATGAACTTACAAAGAATCAAAGTGATGAAATCCATGTAATAATACTAAAGTAGAATAAAGTAAGAGAATAAAAAACCTAATTAAAGCATCCTAAAGTGTATTCCAATACCAACAAGTCGTCTAAGATAATTACAAAAGAGTTGGAGTGTCCTATTTATAGTAGGAGAACAATGGTCATTTTGACACACTAGCGTGCCATGCTATGACATTAGCATGATAAGGGTGTGGCACACCCTTATAGCGAGAAGCTACTAAAACTAAAAAATTTTCTTTGCAACCAAGGGTGTGTCACGCCCTAAAAGAAGTTGCTAGGCAGCATGGCACGCCCTTACGCCCAAAAATTCCATCTTTGAACATAGTTCATCCTATGCGTTTGGCCTTTCATTCCTCGCTTCATGGTATATTTTCTTCTTCAAATCCATGTTGCAAATCATACATTTATCATGGTAATCATATCACCAAGATTCCTATACCATAAAATACCATGAATTAGAGCTCACAACATGTTAGAATCCAATAAGATGGACTAGAATAACACATAGCTCAAGCTAATAATACTAGTTTTCTCATTTAAATTCTAATTGAACTTTTTGCTTCCAAACTTTATTTGAACATACCTTCACTATTGTAAACACATAACTTTACACTTAGATGCTCATTTATAAGAATATTAACTTATTATGCACAAAAAGTCCTCAAAACTTATCTAATTAAGGTTAGATGACAACACTTATATGCATAAATCTACCGAAGATTATCACCCCATACTTACAGACTTATTCGTCCTCAAACAACTCTTTACCTTAAGCGTCAAGGTAGACTTCGATATTACTACTCCAAGCAAGAGATGCAAGCTAGTACTACAATGATAAGATGAACCATAGGCTTTCCCTTAGTGTAGTTCTCCACTAATATCATAATATTAAGTCTTAGGATCAAGTAGGACTTTATGGGTTGTAATGTAGGATCTGGGATGGGTAGGAACTATTCTAGCCAGTAATATCGACTATCTCCCCTTATCACTTTAATACATCACATTAGACATAAAACAACCAAACTCTCGCCATATCTACCTTCACACATCTTCTTTTATTTTTTCTCATCTTTTTAAGCTAGTTCATATATATTCAGTTGGAGTATTCTCCATCAATGCATGATTCAATATTGATCAATTTCTCTCTTTTTGAGTACATTACTCCCATCCATAAAATATAAATGTTTTTAATATCAATAGCTACTAATTTGGAGCTTCACTTTCACTTTTATCTTCTTCCACTTTAAACTCCTTACCCTCATTAAAATTTTCAATTAAGCGCTTAGGGGCTTTGGATCAAATTCAGGTAAATCAAAGAAGGAAAGTAGGCTACATATAAGGCTATCAAAGAAATTGGATAAGGCTCAACAACAACTAAGATTATGCACAAGGTTGGATAAAAAAGGTATGAAATATGGCTATCAAAGAAATACCTATATCAACTCCTAAACCCATATTTTATTTCAATTTGCACACACACCAGGAAAGTTTCAAACATTATTATGCAATAAGGACTACAACAAAAACCTCACATCACACCTGACACATGCTCAAATCAAGTAGGATCATTATAGACTCTCAACTAAGTAATATCATGAATTCAGAATTAAGCCAACATCGCTCAATAGTCATTAACACGAGCCTAAGAGACTCAAAACTAGTCATTCAACACATCAACATGCTTGTAACTTCAAAATCACTTGCATCATGTAATCACACATAGTAGCTAGCAAAAACATCCCACTTATACCTAACACATACAAAAAAAAATTAAAATTACTCCTAAAATAATAAAAAAGGGATAATGGGTTTAACGGGTGCCCTCCTTGGAAAAGAATCAAGAAATACAAACAAGGGGTGGAGAAAGTTCGCACCTACTAGGCTTACACCAACAAGTAAAACTCAAAACAAACAAGGGGAACATTTTGTAGTAATTTTTTAAATTTAGTCCAAAAACTAAAAAACTCTACAAAGAATTAAAATCCTAGAGCATTACTTCACCCGAAGCTATGGGAATTTTTCCATCCCATATTTAAAAACATACTGTATCCCCAAACTATGCTCAAAAGTAAGGATAGAAATACTCTCTGGGGCCTCTAGGAATAGCTAGCAACATCTTTAAACATCAGTAAGGTCGGGAGGACCCCACACCCAATTTTTGCCATGCTTTTTAGCTCGGTACTCCAGTACTCAGACTTTCCATCAACTTGTGACTCAACAAAAACAAAAACAAAAACTACATGAAATAAAACTAAACTACAAAAACAAAATACCAAACTTAACATGGGTTGCCTCCGAAGAAGCGCATAATTTACTGTCAAGGCATAACCCACATTACTATATCTCAACCATATTCTTTTATCTATTCCACAAGGACTTGTATTAAACAACTATCTAATTCTACTTCACAATTATGATGAATCTAATGCTAAAGTAACAAAGGGTCATTAAGTGTTAACATTTAAAAGTAAACTTAACAGTACAGTAATATAAAGGTCTTGAACAATAATGGGGAGAAATCCAGTTAAGGCATTACGAAAATCCTACTTAACTATATAACTTCATTTGTTTAGTTAAGTATCTTAGTTGTTGGTTCACGGGATTGATAATATGATTACAATATTTTGAACCTCTAATCAACTATCTACCTTAGCCTTGCAACTATATCGTTGAGTAGGGATGCAAGAACTAAGCTAAATGTATTTGTATTTCTGCCCGTTTATGAACCAAATAGGGTGAATTAGGTATTTTTCTATCCTAAATACAAATCATAAAATCAATTCATTGAATGATTATGTGTAACGCCCTAAATCTGGTACCCAAAATGCTACATGGTGCTCATGACCTCGAAGGACCATAAGCTAACCCATGGTTGATATCTGTAAACTGAGCACTGAATAATAGTAATAATATCATAAATGCGGAAACATGAACTGAAAGGCCACAAGGTTCAATACTAGTACATAACTTAAAATTATGGTATAACAATACCAAAACAACTGAGATAATTGTCTGACCATACTGTAGTCTGAAAGCCTCTAAACTATTTGAACAAGGAGTTGATGAAACATGCCCCCAACTAACTCCAACAACTGAAATAAACTAAAAACTGAAATAGTAATGTGATCATCATGTCCTTGAAGGATGAGGACTCTCTACTAACTCTGATCGTTGAACTGGGATGCTACTGGTTCTTTGGAGCTCGTGCTTCTAAACCTATGGTATAAGACACTATAGCGCAAATACATCCGTACTTTGAATATAATGGTATTCAAGCAAGGTAGGATGAATGCAATAGGTTTATATGCATGAACAATTCTAACTGACTGACTAACATGAACGTAAGAATACATGCATACATACGCAACTGTAACTGAGATTGTGCTAAGACTGAATACTAAGTTTTGACTACTGTATTTTACTAATAACATAGAATTATTGATATCTAAGGGACTGATACTATGTTACTGATACATGAATAACTGTGTCTGATAGTTCTGATTATGAAGAACTGGTCTGGTTAATTGTATCTGACAATTTTGAAGATGAATACTGATGACATGAGTTTTGATAACTGATATAACTGATAACATGAATGACTGTATCTGATAGTCCTAAATCTAATGGATCTATCTAAGTTCCATTGTATATCTTAGTTGACTGTATCTGACAGTCCTGAAATCTAAAGAACTATTTAAGTTTTGTTCTGTATCTGAGTTAACTGTATCTGACAGTCCTGAAATCTAAAGAACTATTTAAGTTTTGTTCTGTATTTGAGTTAATTGTATCTGACAGTCCTGAAATCTAAAGAACTATTTGAGTTCTTTTACTAAACTTGAGACTGAGACTAAAACTGTAACTGTGGAAAGTAGTCATCTAACCTATATGCCACATATATGACATTATAACTAAGCTGGGGTCCAATATCTGCCCTAACTGGAAGGGTGTCAATAACGCATCACTAGTAAAGACAACTGTGAGTGACCCTCATATAACAGGTTACTCTAATAAGAACGGTGGGAACCCTTATATAGCAAGTTAGGACACCTCATCTACCCTCATATAACAGGCTGTGATGTCTCGACCTATGCTGGATAAATAGTTCTGGAATGCAAGGATGACTTCTAAGAATCACACCCTCAAAATAATAGGTGAGTTCCCATCCTTAGGCTCACTCGGTGCTAACTCCTACTCACATCTGAATAGACTGATTATGATTAACTGATTTGATTAACTGAACTAAACTGATACTGATGGTATTGCTTAGCTGAGCTGAGCTGAATTTACTGAGTTCCGGGTATTGATGGAATACTACTGAGATCTGAGGACTGGTTAAGAGTACTGAAGTTACTGAGAGTACTAGGATTTCTGAATTTCCCGAGATTACTTAGTACTGAAATCATTAAAATTACTGAACTACTGAGATTTTCTAAGGTTACTGAGTTACTGAACTTTCCTAAGTCACATGACTGACTGAATTCTATGGATCATGGATTGACTGAGGATATCGTGAAGACATGACACTGGCCATAGGCACACAACTATATTTTTATGTAAAAGTACCCCCAGGGCTCAATAGAAGGAAACTAACACAACATGATACTTCTTGATCATAGGAATAAAGTTCAAAATTCATAATGCCATAAGTAGGGGTTTCATACTACACATGGTTCTCAATATCTTATACATGGAAGGGAATGGATATAACATGTAAATACTTGCATAACTTCAATGTCATGGGCATTCCACATCACAACAATCAATACACAACAATGGCATGGAGTTCATGTTAAATCATAAGGAATAAAGCATGGACTTGTCATTTAAGCAGTATTTAGTCATGAAAACGTGATTTTTATCATTCTAGGCATTTTAGCAAACACCTTACATGCACAACTTTGGGCATAGGTATACTTATCAATTTAACAATCTCAAGTCACCCAAACTCATGGATTTCAACTAACCTGCTCACTTACTTCATGAAAATACGTTAAGAAACTACCTTGAAACACAAATAACAACCATCAACATAAACGTAATCATACCACAACAAGATAATCATAATTTATTATTTAGGACTTGATTCTTGAGCACCATGGATGAAAGGGATCCATGGATGAATACTATGCATACCTTAGTTCGTGATTTTATGAAGATTGACGGTGAAACCTTCTTGAATTTGAATTCCCAATAGAAACCCTAGCTTGTTCTTGAGAGAAACTAGTATATTTTGGGTGAAGAATGGCTGAATCACGTGTTATTAGGTTTATATAGGGTTGAGAAATTGACCCTTTTAACCCTTGGATGCGTATTTTATTTCTGAGAAAATTTTTTGATTTGGCAGGCTGGCGTGATGCGGCGCTATCACACCGTGTCAGTGGAAATTGCCAATTAGGAAAAGGGCTGATGGTATGACACGGTGAAATCGCATTGCAATACTAAATGGGATCTGGAAGTTCACCACGACGCGGTGGTATTGCACTGAGACACTGGAAAAAGAATGATTTTGAATTTGAGCCCTGGCTCGACGGCTATAATCACGGAGGCTCACTGAATTTTGGCGATTGTTATTTTGACCTGCTCCGCGATGCGCTGATGGCTTAGATGATACACTGTCTCACTAAAAAGGCTCAAACTCTTCGCCCGGGTGTCGGATTTTGGTAAATTTTGTATCGATGAAAAGATTATTGAATTTCCCATATGGCAAAAAGTGAAAATCTTGAAAAAACCACCTGTATAAAAGTGGATTCATCTTTGAAAAAATCTTTAATATTTTTGGGATGAATTTAAGCTAGGTAGAAGTACGGTTATTACATTACAATCCCATCCCATGCATCCCACATTCAATTCTATTGTTGCTCCTTCTGAGCACCCGATGGAATTATGCTTTTATCCTAAGGGTTGTAAGTTCATTGAATAGTAAATAACAAGAATACATGAACAACCAATAGTGATAATACACAATTAGCAACTAAAATTTAATCAAAATCAATCATGCTCTCGGCCTTAACCCCGGATGAGGATGTTTAGCCAGTCATGGACTTACAATGAATCAAAATGATGAAATCAATGTAAGAATCCAAAATTAAACTAAAGTAAAAAAAAATAAAAAACCTTATTGAATCCTCCTGAAGTGTATTCCAATCCCCACAATTCATCCAATATGATTGAAAAAGAGTTGGAGTGTTCTGTTTATGGTTGGAGAACAATGGTCGATTTTGACACACTAGAGTGCCACACTTGACATTGGCACATAAGGGTGTGACAGGCCATTATTGTGGTGAGATAGTAGAATTGAACATTATTCTTTACAACCAAGGTCGTACCATGCCCTTAAAGTAGTGGCTAGGCAGTGTGGCATGCCTCCCAGCCCAAAAATTCCATATTTGATCATAGTTTATCCCATGCGTTTGGCCTTTCATTCCTTGCTTTGTGGTTGCTTTTATTCTTCAACTCCATCTTGCACATTATTCATTTATCATGTTTATCATCTCACCAAGATTGCTATATCGTAAAACATCACGAATTATAGGTCACAACATTTTAGAATCCAACAAGATGGTCTAGAATAAAACATACCTCAAGCTAAGATACTAGTTTTCTCGTTTAAATTCTAATTGAACGTTTTGTTTTAAAACTTTATTTTAATGCACCTTCAACATTTTAAACACATAAATTTATAGTTTGATTCATATTTATATAAAAATTAACTCATTATGCACACAAGAAGTCATCAAAACTAAGCTAATTCAGGCTAAATAACAACATTTAGGTGCATAAATCCACCTAAGATCACATACGTAATCACCTTGACCTCCTGCATCAACACAACACCTATAAACACCAGAAGCATTACAAAAGATAGTAAAGCCCACGCCCTCCTTGGACAAAGTCAAACTAGGAGCTGATGTGAATAAATCCTTAACCTTTTGAAAGAATGTCTCATATGCATCGAACCACTAAAAAGAAATCTTCTTATAAGTCAAATTGTTAAAAGGAGCTACAATAGATTAAAACCCTCAACAAAGTATCAATAGTATCCTGCTAAACCAACAAAACTCTGAATCTCAGTAGGTGAAGTTCGTCTAGTCCTATTACGAACCATCACAATCTTGGCAGAATCGACCATGATACCATCCTTGGTCACAACATGACCAAAGAAAGAGATAGACTCCAACCAAAACTCACACTTAGAGAACTTAGAATGCAACTTCTGATCTCTCAACCACTAACCTCTCATCTCTCGACTACTAAAGTATAATTTACAAATGCTTCTCATGGTTGGCTTCACTCTTGGAGTAAACCATGATATCATCTATAAATAGAATGACCAAAGATTCTAATACAGTCAAAACACTTGATTCATTAACTCTATGAATGTGGTGGGGGAGTTGGTCAACCCGAAGGATATGACCAAGAACTCATAATGATCATACCGAGTATGTAAATCTATCTTTGAAATATCCAAAGACCTAATCCTCGACAAGTGACACCCTGACCTCAAATTAATCTTTGAAAACACCAAAGCACCCTGAAGCTAATCGAACAAATCATCAATACGAGGAAGAGAATACTTATTCCTAATCGTCACCTTGTTCAACTGTAAATAATTTATACACATAGACATAGACCTGGACTTTTTCTTCACAAATAAGACAAGCACACCCCAAGGTAATACACTTGGTCAGATAAATTCCTTATCTAATAATTCTTTCAACCAATCCTTTAATTGTTTCAACTCTATTGTGACTATCCTATAAAGAGGAATAGAAATGGGCTTGGTGCTCAGCTCAACATTAATAGTAAAGTTGATATCATAATTCAGAGACAAACCAAAACTAATTGTCAAAAAGACATTCATAAACTCACGAACAATACAGATGAAATCCAATAGAGTTGGTGAAACAACACTAGTATCATGAATATGTACCAAGTAAGACAAAAATCCCCTCTCTACTAACCAACGGGCATGAAGAAAGGATAAATCTTCTTGGACCCGAATAAAGTGCACCTTTCCAAGCTATCCTTGGCACACCCGATGAAGCTAAAGTCACAGTCTTAGCATAATAGTCTATAATATCATTATAAGAAGCTATCAAATCCATACCAAAGATGATATTCAAATATATCATATCTAGAATGATCAGATCTACCCAAGTCGCACGCCTAGCATAGATCATAACATAGGATCAGTGCAGTCGATCTAGAATTAAAGAGTCTCCTAAAGGGGTAGATACATAGCTAGGAATGGAATAAGGCTTACAAGAAAAATCAAAACATAAAGAAAAATATGCAGAGACATAAAAGAAATTTAACCCCGGATTAAATAACACAAATGCATATCTAAAATAAATGGGATGATACCTTTGATAATTGATGTGCTATGAATTTATAGCACTTATGATGCTTAAACCTGGAGAATATGCATGTACTGAAAGATATTCTGTTGGATTTGATATGTTTTTGGAGTGTTTTGTAGGAAACTAGGTTTGAGATACCAAAAGAAAGAAAAAGATAAAAAGTAAAAGTTTTGCGCTACTTTGGCATTTTTGGGCATATTTGCTACTTATTTGATATATGTAAGCAAATTTTGTTAAAGAACTGAAGTCTGGAGGCTCAGAAGGAGTAAATAAGAAAGGGTCATTGTAATACCCCGTATTTTCCCGAGCTTGAAAAGTTTTCCAAGAATGTTAGAAGCTTTCTTTGAAAGATGAATCCACTTTTGTACAAGTGGTATTTTCAAGATTTTCAATTTTTATCATGTGGGGAATCAAATAAGCTTTCCATCTATACCAAATCCTCCCAAATCCGACACCTGGGTAAAGAGTGAGAGCATTTTTAGTGAGACAGTGTATCACCTGAGCCTTCAGCGCATCGCGGAGATAGCTCAAATGGCAATTGTCAATTTCCAGTGTTGCTCCACGATAGTGGCACATTGTGCGAAACTTACAGGTTGCAGAAAAGGTGGCAACATTATAGCTCCGTATCGTGCCACCATGTAATTTCCCGTTTGTCACTTTCCAGAGACATGGTGCGATAGCGTCGCGTCGCTCCAAGGATTAAAATTAGGAAATTTTCTCAGAAATTAAAGACGCGTCCAGGGTTAAAAGGGTTAATTTTCCACCCCTATATATACCCAATAACACGTGATTTAGTCATTCTTCACCCAAAATATACTAGTTTCTCTCAAGTGTCTCTCAAGAACAAGCTAGGGTTTCTATTTGGGGATTCAAATTCATAAGGTTTACCATCAATCCTCAAGAAATCACATCCCAGGTATGCATAGTGTTCATTTGTGGACTCTTTTTGTCCATGAAGTCCAAGAATCTCTTTTCAAATTCAAGTGTATGGATTTTTGTATGAATTTTATGTTGGGTGTGTGTTGCTCATGTTGATAATGACCAATTGAGTTTTAATCCATGTTTGGTGATAAATTTTATATGGAATTGACTAGTAAAGATGTAGATTCATGTAAACCTAGGATTAAAACCCTTGGATGATGAAATTAGATATGAATCATGATGTTTGATTGTTGTATAATGTTGTCTACATATATTATGCCTACCATGTATTTGATTAAATGCCTATATGAAGGAAAAGTTCCCAACAAGCATGATATTATGAAATCCCCATGTTTGTTCAAGTTTATGCATACCACATGTTTGATGGAGTGTTTCAACATATGAATTATGAATTGTGTTATTAGTCATGTGTTCATGTAAGTCATGCTATGTCAGTTTCTTTCCATCGAGTCCTGGGGGTACTTATACCCAACAATTTAGCTGTGTGCCTAGAGCCATTTCATGTTTTCAAGACACTCTCAGTATTCTCAGCAGCTCAATAACCACAATATTCCTAGAAATCTCAATAACTTCAGTACTCTCAGTCAGTCCTCAGAACTAGTACATTTCATCAGTCAATGGAACTTAGTAAACTCAGTTTAGCTCCACTAAACAATATCATTAGTATCAACTTAGTTTAGATAATCACTTTAGTTCAGTTAAACAATTCAGTGTCTTTCAGATGGGAGTAGGATTCAGCACCGAGCGAGCCTAGAGATCGGGACTCACTCGCTAAATAGGAATGAGATCTCTAAAAGAAATCCCTAAGTTCCAGAACTACTTAGCCAGCATAGATACAAGATGTCACCCGTTAGATAGGACTGAAATACTCAGGGATCACCCATTAGCACATTTAAATATATAGGACTGATCCCAGCGGTCACCCGCTAGATTAGGACTGACTCCACTGCAGTTGTCTTTAACAGTGGTGCGGTACTGACACCCTTCCAACTGGGGTTATAGGTTGGACTCCAGTTGTCTTAGTATGGGGCATGTCGGTTAGATGAATACATCCCATAGTTTTAGTTATAGAATCAAGACTGTCAGATACAGTCAATTTAACTTAGTAGTATAGATTTAGGACTGTCAGATACAGTTAATCCTTATTCTTATAAATAGACCCCAGGATCACCCACCAGAAAGGAATGATCTCAACTATGGTCAATCGTTATCTGTATCATCAGATGTAGATATCACCCGCTAGATAGGACTGATCACAAATTTAGTTACTCAGATAGAGTACAGAACTCAGTTAGTTCCATCAGGTTCAGGACTGTCAAATATAGTCACTCATGTTATCAGTTATATCAGTTATCAGAACTTATGTTATTAGCATTCAGTTTAGGGCTATAAGATACAGTCAACCAGACTAGTTCTTCATAATTAGAATTGTCAGACACAATTATCCATGTATCAGTAACATAGTATCAGTCCCTCAGTATTCAGTAATACAGTATCAGTTTCTCACTCATCAGTGACTTAGATGTAAATGTCAGTAGACTTAGTAGTCAAAACTCTGTATTCAATCTATCACGATCTTAGTTACAGTTATGTATGCATGCACGTATTCTCACGTTCATGTTAGTCAATCAATTAGTATTGTTCATGCATATGAACCTATTGCATTCAACCTACCTCACTTGCATACCAGTATATTTAAAGTACTAATGTATTTGTGATGTGGTGTGTTATACCATAGGTTTAGAGGCACGAGCTCTAGAGAACCAGTAGCATCCCAGTTCAGCGATTAGAGTTAGCAGTGAGTCCACATCCTTCGAGGACATGATGATTTCATTGCTAATTCAGTTTTTAGTTTATTTTAGTAGTTGGAGTTAGTTGGGGGACATGTCCCATAAACTCCTTATTCAGACATTTCAGAGGCTTTTAAACAACAGTATGTTCAGACAATTATCTCAGTTGTTTGGGTATTGTTATAACATATTTTTTAGTTATGTACTATTGTTGAACCTTCTGGCCTTTTAGTTCATGTTTCCGTATTTACGATATTATTTCTATTATTCAGTGCTCAGTTTACAAATATCAATAATGGGTTAGATTGTGGTCCTTCGGGGTCATGGGCACTATGTAGCATTTCGGGTACCAGATTCGGGGTGTTACAGTCATGGTCACTAGCAGCTCTAGCAGTGCTTCAGTAATTTGGTCATAACCTTTCACCCTGATATCGGATTAAGGCAAAATTAGTATTGTTAGAAAGCTAATTCAATGATCTAAATGATGGTGAAAGAATTTCAACATAAAAATTCAATATAGGGACCAAATTTTCAACATACGGACTGTATATGAACACCATATGCCCTGAAGTGAAAAAATACAGAGAGTTGCAGTTTTGGTTTTAGAGGCCTGGCACGCACAAAGTGTACATATGATCCATATGTTCAACATACTGTTTGTATGTGGACTTTATAAGCGGCCATCGGCCTCAACTTTTCCAATTTTTTTTGGCTTTGTTTCTTAGGGTTTGCATGTAACTTACATACACTCCTATGATGTTTTTAGTTCTTATAATGTACATTTACTTAAGTTTTCCTATTTTATTTAGGATTTTATTTCTAGGATTTCTTGTAATTTATAAATATCCTTTAGTCTTTGTTTAGTTTATTTATTCACTTACATTCAGAAAAAGGCCCTTTGGGGCCAAGTTCACAAACATCTTGTTGTTCTTGGTTTGTTATTCAATGTAAGACTTTGGGATTTACTCTTTCACTATATTAAGATTGATTTTGTAATTTTTTCTATGGATTCCATGATTAATATCATAACTATGAGCGACCAATTCCCTTAGCTAGGGTTGTGGGAACCCTACCGGATTAATAAAGTAGAGAAAGTGCCAAGTCATTCTAGATAAAGATTTTTGCATGTGTTGGGTTTTCTTCGTTCTTATTAATTTCTTAGAGGTGGCCAACATTAATATCCTACCTAGATTATTGTTACTTAATCTAAAAGAGGACTAGTGACTATGATAAGAAGATCACAACCGTAATTTGAAGATTAACCATCATCTATGCTAATAGGTATTATCTAAGTAAGTTCGTTAACTATCATCTAATAAGTAGAGACTCAAAAGGTAATAGTTAACTGGGATCCAGGATAAGGGTTAGTAAGGCGACATCCTGAGACTCAAAATGTAAAGGATGAAATCCATCAACTAGTCCAAACGACAGTTGATGGTACATAATTTATCAGATTTTGCATGCAAGGCATTGAATAATTTGACAGTGCATGGCAAGTCTACTAAGTTGAGAAGCCAGGGGGAACACAAGCCTTGTGTTCGTCTTAGATTTTTTTAAACCAAGAGCAACCAATTTTCTTCTTTTTTTCTATTTCAACAAATTCCCCCTTTTTACTTCCCCGCACTGCCTGGGGATTTCAACAAGTTTGAGATATATTCCTGGACTATTCCCTGTGAGATTGACCCTAACCTAGTTGGCTTACTATATTTTGACATGGCCTATTTTATCTTTCTAAGGAGGGGTAGTTTGGGTGTAATCAATAATCGCATTAGAATCCTCTACCTCGGTTTTAGAGGGTATAGCATAAAACTGTCCACGTCTACTACCAACTGAGTAGCCCTACAACTGCCATCACGAGCACCACTACCTTTGCCTCATGCACTTATGGCAGTTCCTCTAACACCATAAGGGTCATCTATCATTGTCGATGCAGGAGTAGGTCTAAAAACATGATGGTGGAAATCCTTGGCCATGTGGCCAAACTCATCAAACATATAGCAACCTATGCGGCCCAACTCAATCTAAAAAGGTACAACTAAGGTAGAACGACCACTCTGAGATGATGGCCAACTACTAGAATCCACTGAACCAAAACGACCCGCTACCTGAACCCTGTAAGGCTTCCTACGCTAGTCTACTATGGTAGTCACAAGAACCTCTAAAATTATTGCCTCAAGAAATGTGACCACTTAGCTCGCCCTAACTGTGCATCCTCTTAATGCTTTCCTTAGTAGATAAAAAAAAACCTCAATCATCTTCACATGATCCACCATACTCTAAAATAATGCCTCTGACACCACCATCTTGGAAATTGGCAACTAAAAAGTAGTATCCAATTCCTTCACAAACTTTTGAATCTTCTCAGACTCGATGGCAATACTGGAAAAAAAATATCTGGACAAGACATGGATACGCACCTCATACTCGGCAATAGTCATGTAGCCCTGTTCTATGTGATCAAACATATCTCTCATTTGATCCTCCAAACTGTAGGGCACAAACCTATCCAAAATGCACTCAGCAAACTGATCCCAAGTCATATCTAGCGAACCAAGGGTCTATAACTAACCAATAACCACTACAAAGTCCTAGTTATATCTCTAACAGATAGGTGGTGTAAGACACTACATGTGACTTGAGCGATTCAAAGTTATACAACTTCTCCTGGCTATCAATCAAGAACTCGTAGGCATCCTCGCCCATAACACCAGTAAACTTGGGTATAACTAAGCAAGTAGATATCTCAAACCTGTTCAGATTTTCAGAAGACATAACAAGACCTAAAACAATAGAAGACATAGGGAATATAACAAGTTGTGATCCTACTTGAGGGGGCAATATAGATGAAGACTGAACTCCTGGACTCAAAATACCATATCAGATACTATGACAGAAGAAGGAACAACACTTAAAGCCTATGAAATACCATAAGCTGCTATCGGTACCGATAAAGTAACCATACTCATAATCGATGGAACACCATAAGTAGTAGATGTTGGTACCGATTAAGTAACCACACTTGAAATCATAGAAATGCCATAAGTAGTCTCTGGCACAGATGGAGGTATAACACTAGAGCTGGAGGAATACTAGATGCACTTAAAGGAATATCCTTCAAATGAGTTAGCAAATAAATCAATAAAGGCCCATACTATATCTAGAAGGGGCAGATCCTCGTGCCCCATACTTTACCTCAATCCCATCTACAATCCATGACTCATCTCTAGGCTGGGCTCTCTCCCCAGATGCCAGCTCAGCATCCCTAGCCTCACAGGATCTAGTCCTCACCATCTACACATTAAATAATAAAGCAAAGTTTAGAATATAGGATATGGAATGATCTGCATAATAAGGAACAAAAAAAGAAAGTTTCCTAAAGATATCTCATAGTCTCTCCATGACAGCACCTATCGCGGCTAAGCCTTGACAAGTAAGCCAATCGCCCAAACTAATATATAATAAGAAATCATAACATAATTCCCAAGATGAGACTTATAGAGTAAGGTCGGACCATAAATGTACAATAATATAAAAGTCTAAATAATAATAAATGCCATAAACCATTCCAAAACCTAGTGTCACAGTGTAAGAACAATATGAATACAACTAAAAAACTCTAAAATACAACTAAAAATCTAAAAATTACAAGTCTATCTCTGAATATAAATAAAGACATCAACTAGGTAGGAGGAGGTCAGAGGTTGACTCTAAAATCATAAAGTTATCACTACCTCAAAAGTGTCAAAGTCCAATGCATAATCTCAACTATCGTGCGATGCACTAATACTTGGATCTGCACTGAAAGGGCAATTAGAGTTGAGTATGATCCACTTGTACTCAGTAGGTATCATATGCCAACTGAGAAAAGTAGAAAATAAGGTATCTAAATACACACAATGAGCACATCACCTGTATATAGAAAATATCCCAAATCGTAGCTCACATCGTATCCACTAATAGTTCTAAATATAAAACATAAGCAGGAGAATCAGTACATAAAATAAAAACAATAGACATGTGTCAAATGAAATATAGAAACACGACACTGAGGATACATAAATGGATAAAATGCAATAATGATGATAATGATTATAATGTGATATGATCGAGGTTATTGCATAACCTTCGTCTACATCTACCAAGCCTCATAGCTTCTAGGTAGTACCCATGAGAAGTTCTCAACCCATATTCTTTCTCAATACTCAATTCCAATCTTAATATCCATATCTTCTATCCGACTCATGGGCTATGAAAGAGGGTTTTTTAAAAGTGTCTCATTTTTGTCAAAATCAATGTTTTCTTAATGGTACCAATGTCTCATATAAGTATGTGTTATATGAGGATGTAAATTCTCACAATCATACCATTATGAAGATCTCCAATACAACTAATATATGCATACATGAGCTCATAATCTACTCAATATATCAACCATCCATGATTTAGTATAAACCATAGGAATATATATGCATGTAAGGAACCATTAATATCAAATTAACCCCAACTTAGAATTTCTATCATAAGGAAGCAACCAATGCATAAACGGTACCAATAATATCTAACAAAGCCCCACACGGCAACAAGTAACAAATATCATCTCAAACCACCAATAATAATAATATAAGCCCGTGTATCGGTATACAACAGTAATAATATTATTTCATGATTGATTAGCCATACCCATAGCATGTTTTTGTATATGTATTCGCTACTCAGCCTAATCTAGTGAAAGTTAAGTTGTAATCTATCTCGTTATGATAAAATCCAAGCCTAAAGTCCTTTAATGTGGAGCTTCCCTCTCTAACGGCCTTGGATTCAACTAAAACATAAAAATATAGAATCTATATGTTATAAGAAAGTGAACGATACCCATATTTCCCACTTTCAAGTTGGGGTCAAAATGGACCCCCAAAATGGGTTTTCAAAATGAAAGGGTAAAATTAGAATATTTGTCCATTTTACCATAAAAACCTTACCCATGATAAAAGAAATTCATAAGAGAAAACCCAAGTAAAAATGAGTTAAAGCAGGGTTTAAATCAAAGAAAAATCCTTTTTAGGCCTTTAGAGCTAAAACCCCCAAATTTCTATATTGAAATCATAATTTAACGAGTTTTAAATGACAATAATTGAAGTTAAATAAATGAAATAGTGATTTGGAGCTTACCCAAGATCTAAAATGGATGAATTGTGTCACGACCTAAGGCTACCCCCAAGTTGTAACATGGTGCTTAAGGCCACAAATAACCCCAAGCTAACCCATGATCTGGCACCTGCTGTGAGCACTGAATAAGATTATAATAAAACATCATGTGCGGAAGCTAAACTGGTAAAATTATGTTAAGATGTACTAATGAAATAATACTTAACATGTTTTAAACTATTGATAAAACTAAAAACAAGTTTGGCTATCTAAATATCTGAATATCTGAAAGCCTCTAAGACATGAGGAGTTGATGGGTTAAACCCCAACTAACTTCGACTGACTAAAATAAAGGAAATACTGAAAATAATAGTAAATACTTGTCCTCAATGGATGAGGTATCACCAAAACTACTATTGAGTGACATTGAGCTGACTAAGGGCAATCGGAGAACTGAGTGTCCAAACCTATATTGTGAAATCAATATAGCACAAAAGAGAGTATGCGATTAGGACTTAGAATGTACTGGTACGTGAGATAGGGATAATTAAGATACATATAAGTATTGGTCCTATATGCATGAACATGTAAAAAGAATGCAAGAACAAGTAAAACAAGAACTTAGATAATCTATAAAATTGAATAACTAAAAAACTGATAAACTAAACACTTGGTCATGCAAACCTAAGCTGATATGGTTTGAATAATGAACTGAGACTGTGGGAGCTAACTATAAATGATATGCCCCAATCTAAGCAAATGGGGTCCAACCTAAAACCCCAGTTGGAAAGGTAGTGGTACCGTGCTAGGGGTACCAATATATGGCTGACGATATAGTTCCATATGGCTGATGTTCTGAAGAATGAAGGTGTTATGCCTATACGGACGGGGGACCCCTAATTATCTATGGTGGTGTCATAGGTCTGGAACTTAAAGACTGCTACTAACGTCTCATGTTTGACTAACAGGGGATCCGTCATCCATGAGTTCACTCAATGCTAAGTGTTACTCCCAACTAAATAACACTGGTATTAGTATTCGTTTAACATGATGTGGTACTAATAAGTGCTCAGCATAAACATGATAATCTGAATATGATAATAAAATCATGATCAGACTGACTTGTTACTTGAAAATGAAAATATGTATAAACATATAGGTATCGGGTGTTCATAACCCTCCAACACTAAATAATACTTTAAATAAAATGAAATCATTTAAAACACTATAAGGGAATGCATGATTCAAAGACCCAAAACATAGAATATATACCTAACAGATGGAATCCATGATTATGAGTATGGGAATATATTAAACTTATGAGGACAACATGCTCACGTGGTTTAATTCATGAATTGGAAAGTTAACATGGTGTCAACTGAACAGGATATGGGTGATTCAAATTTAAAGAAAATAATAAAAAAATTCATATAGGAAAACATATTGGCATGGCTTGAATTCAAAACAACTAAGAGAAAATTTAGCAAATTCATACCTAACATTGGAATTTCGTACAAAGAGGGAAAAGGGTTTATACATAAAATACAAAGGATTGTTCTGACTCAATGGGTAGAAGGAACCCATTGATGAATTCCCCACATACCTGAGTTGCTTGAATTCTTGGAAAAGACTTGGAATTGGGAACTTGAATGGTTGAATTCTTGGAAGAAACTTGAAATTATGTGTTCTTTGTAATGGGGAATGATTTTGCGTTATTAACTGAGAAGGAATGAGGCATAATGCCCCTCTTAGGTTTTAAATCTTGAATTGGATGATTTGGGAGAGGGGAAAAGGACTAAAATACCCCCTTAACTTATTAAAAAATCTATGAAAATATAGCCTCTATTCCACGAAGGCTATCGTGAAGCTAACCTCCATGACACACTGCATATCACGGAGGATAATCTTTGAGATATGCTGTGTATCGCATAGACTATCGTCCGTGGCACGCCAAAATCGCGTAGGCTTACTGTCTCCGTGGTCCAAAATAGCCCTGAACCTCTTTTGAAAATTCCAAAACTCTCCCGGATAACCCTTTTAACATCCCTAAACATATTTCAACTCATAAATCAATGTTTCAAACTTGAGAAGTCCAAAAATAAAATGTTCAAATCTTGGGGTCTTAAAATGGCCATGTAACTTGTACTTAGTGTGAAATAATGACTCTGGACCCCTTAAACATGTGATTATTAGCTAGAAACTTGTCTAGGATCTTATGGGGTATTACAATATCTCCCTCTTGGGATTATTCATCTCTAAATGAAACTATTTGAGCTAAGATACTAGAAAAGATGAGATCATGTAATGAATACTTATGAGTTGAATCATGATTAAGTAACTAAATTTAAAACATGACTCATGGACTAAACTGACTTCATTAATGCATGCTATGACATGAGGATGGTTGGAGAGCTGAATAGAAAATGAGAGAATAAATTTAAGGAAAACCATTACCTCGGGATGAATCTGAATTTGTAGAGATAAGATGGGGATATTTGCTCATAGATCTGCTTCGTCTTCCCAAGTAGCTCCCTCAATGGCCTGATTTCTCCATAGAACCTTAACCATATGGACTTATTTATTCCTCAACCTATGAGTATGATGGTCAAGGATCTTAACTGGGAATTCATCAGAAGAAAGACTATCTTTTACGCCCACACTCTTTAAAGAAACAACAGAAGTTGGGTCACCAATATATTTTTTTAGCAAAGAGACATGAAACAATGGATGCACTGATACTAAATCTGCATGCAACTCTAACTCATGAGCTTTCTTCCCAAAATGGTTTGAAATCCTATATGGGCTAATATAGCGGGGACTGAGAAGGTTACCTTTCATGCCCATACTCTCTAAAGGAACAACAGAAGTTGGGTCACCAATACATTTATTTAGCAAATAAACATAAAACATCAAATGTACTGATGCCAGATCTGCAGGCCACTCTAACTCATAAGCTACCTTTCCAAAGTGGCTCAAAATCCTATATGGGCCAACATAGCGGGGACTTAGCTTCTCCTTCTAGCCAAATCTCTTCACCCCTTTCATAGGAAAAACTTTCAAATATACGAAATCACTAACGTCAAACTCAAGTTTTTTTTTCTCACATCTGCATAAGATTATTGATGACTTTGGGCTATCTTCAGCCTTTTGTAGATTAACTGAACGTTCTTCATCGCCTCATACACAAAATCTGGACCTATCAAAGAGGCTTCACCTACTTTAAATCAACCAATAAGAGATCTACACCTTCTTCTATAGAGAGCCTCAAACAAAACCATTTAAATACTGGAGTAATAGTTGTTGTTGTAGGCAAACTTAATCAAAGGTAAGTAATTATCCCAACTACCCTTAAAGTAGATAACACAAGCCCTCAATATATTCTCTAAAGTTTGAATGTCCCGATTTACCTGACCATCTGTGTGAGGATGAAAAGTTGTACTTAGATGAACTTGGGTACCAAGACCCTTCCGAAAAGCCTTCCAAAAGTGAGAGTTAAACTGGGTACCTCTATCTAATATGATAGTCAATGGAACTCATGCAACTTTACCAACTCCCTAAGATAGAGTCTAGCATATTTCTTGGCTGAATACAAAGTATGAACTAGCAAAAAATAGGTTAACTTGGTCATTCGATCTATAATAAAACAAATAAAATCATGCTAACGATGCGTATGAGGTAACCCTATCACAAAATCCATGTTTACCACCTCTCACTTCTAAATGGGGATACTGAACTCCTGAAGCATACCGCTAGGCCTTTGGTGCTTAGCCTTAACCTACTGACAATTCAAACACTTAGCTATAAGTTCTATAATATCTTTCTTTATACCACTCCACCATTAGATTTCCCATAAATCATGGTCATCTTAGTGGCTCTTGGGTGGATAGAATATTATGCACCATGCAGTTCAGTTAATATTGGTTATATCAAACCATCAACGTATGGAACATATAAACTGTCTTGACAAAGAAGCACATCATCTCCCCCTTGAGAGAAAACCTCAACCTTCTGATCCCGAACTGTCTCCTTCAAATTGACTAAAATAGGGTCCTTGTCTTGCTTTTCTTTCACTTTGGCAACAAATGAAGATTATAATCTATTCTGAATACATATACTACCTTTGGCCAAATCAACCAACCGAATACCTAACCTAGCATGCCGATGAACCTCACGGACTACCTCCTTTGTATCATTCTCAACATGTACAAAAATTTCCAGAGATAACCTACTAAGGGCATTGGCCACTATATTTGCCTTACCCGGGTGATACATCACACTTATATCATAGTCCTTCAATAATTCCAGCCACCTCCTCTAATGAAGATTTATATCCTTCTGAGTGAACACATACTGTAAACTCTTATGATTCGTGAACACATCAACATGAACCCCATACAAATAATGTCTTTAAACCTGTAAAGCAAAGATAACTATTGAATTCAAGGTCATAGGTTGAGTAATTCTTCTCATGGGGTTAAAGTTGTCTAGAGGTATAGGCTATGACCTTACCTCACAATATGAAAACACAACTAAGACCCACTCTAGAAGCATCACAATAAACTACAAACCCATCTGTGCCATCTAGTAATGTTAAGACTGGAGTGGAAGTGAGTCGAGCCTTCAACTCCTAAAAACTCTTTTTGTAGGAATCTGACCATTGAAATTTTACTTCCTTCTGGGTTAGTTGAGATATGTGATAAGCAATAGAAGAAAATCCTTCAACAAACTATCTATAGTAACTATCTAAACCTAAGAAACTCCTGATGTCTAATGGAGAGATGGGTCTAAGCCAGTTTTATACTATTTTGGTCTTTTGAGGATCAACTCAACCGCCATCACCAAAATAATATGACCAAGGAAAGCTACGAATCTCAACCAAAATTCATAAGCTACTGATCTCAACAAAAATTCATACTTGCTGAACTTAGCAAATTACTAATGATCTTTAAGAGTCTGCAGTACAACCCTCAAATGGTCTACATAATTATTTTCACTATGGGAATAGACGAGGATATCATCTATGAAAACTATGAAGAACATGTCCAGGTACAACTTAAAACCCTGTTCATTAATTCCATAAAATCCACAGGAGAATTTGTTAGTCTAAAAGACATAACTAAAAATTCAAAGTGACCATATTGGATTTTGAAGGCTGTCTTTGGGATGTCACATTCTCTGACTCTCAGTTGATGATAACTGGACCTGAGGTCTATGTTAGAGAAATAACTTGCACCCTGAAGTTGGCTGAACAAGTCATCAATTTTGGGGAGAGAATACTTATTCTTGATTGTGACTTTGTTCAACTGACGGTAGTCGATGCACATTCAGAGGGAACCATCTTTCTTGTGCATGAAGAGAACTAGATCACCGCATGGCGAAATTCTAAGCTTGATGAAAACCTTATCTAAGAGATCTTTTAACTATTCCTTTAATTTTTTAAGCTCAGCTGGAGCCATTCTATAAGGTGGAATTGAGATAGGTTGGGAATCTAAGAGAAGATCTATTTCGAAGTCAATTTCTCTCTCAGGAGGAACTTCAGGAAGATATTCAGGGAATACTTCTTGAAACTCATTCACTACTGGAACTGACTCAAGACTCAGAGTTTTAGAATTTGATTCCTTGACTATAACGAGATAGTAAATACATCCCTTGGATATCATATTTCTTTCCTTAATATAGGAGATAAATTGACCCTTGGGGACTGAAGTACTACACCTCCATTCAATAAAGGGCTCAATAGTAAACTAAAATTAGACAATTCTATTTCTGCAATCAACTAAGGTATATCATGAGTGGAGCCCATTTATTCTGAGAATAATAACTAAACAAATCATCTCTAACTCTACAAGGTCAACTAAAGTAACTTTCTGAGACACTATGATCGAGTAATTTTTGTATATCAATCTAGCTATAATAGAACTACCCAGAAGGATCAAAAACCGCTGATTCATACAGAGCCATCGAACCGGCCCAACCAGAACCCAGATTTGTATGCATTATATGAATAGAAAGCAACCGACCGGGATCATTCAATACAACGGTATGAACACGATACCAAGGCAAACCCATGGAAATACCCCTTATATCAAAGATAAATGGACACTACATAACTTTATTACATTGGAAAAGACTATAATATGACTATCCTATGGACCACTCTTGTTCAGTCGATTATTTCCGAATCAAGGGTGTTCTATTCTGGTGGTAATAATGGAACAATTTTGTTCGTAGGAACAAAGAGAAGCAGATTTATTCTATACTCGATAATTACCAATACGCAATGGGGAAGTTGATCTCATTTTCTATGAGCGAATGAGTTCATACTTATTTATCATTAGAAAGACCTATCCGTAATAATTTGAGTTTATTCATTCTGTCTTTCTTTATGAATTTTTAGAATCTATGGATAAAATAAATATGATAAGAACCAATATGAATATCCTAAAGACAATAAAAAAATTATTACGTTTCCACCTCAAAGTGAAATATAGTATTTAGTTCTTTCTTTCATTTAATGCCTATTGATGTTCCGAAAGTTCCCTTCCGAGGTCCTGGAGAGGCAAATCCACTTTGGGTTGACGTATAGTGCGACTTTTCAGATATATTGGGTCAGATGGTATTTCCCCGTTCTCTCCCCCGATCGAGATATCCCCCATTTCGCCCAAGAATGATAAAACGATAAATTGAATCATCAAAAATTTGGAGCGTGAAGTGCAATTAGATCCATTTTTGAGGGGATTCATATTACTATTATCAATTAGAATAATTTATGGTTGGCTTGGTTGGACTAAAAAAATGAAGTATCCAGGCTCCGTTTAGAAAAAAAACAATTGGATTGGTAAGATATCTATGATTGCTATTCATATTTTTTCTTTGTAATTTGTAAAGAGATCCTAATTGTCAAGCAAAGTTATCTCAACTCTAATAAATACTTGTATCAAATAAATTGAAAAAAAATAAATACAAAAAGAAATGGTAATGGGAGCATTTGTGCTATATGTACAAATCCAAATCGGGCGGATCTTTACCCGGAGTAGAGCATAAACCTAAAAAGATGAAACAGACCCATTCAGGAACAAGAAAATACCATCACGGTTTGGATTAAATCTCGATGAAAGAATACATCAATGAGAAGTTAATTCGATAAGTTTAATGACCCTTTCTTATAACTTCTAATTTTATACTAGAAAATCGAAAATAGAAATATAAAAAAGGAGTCAAAACTCCTCTTTATTGAAAAATCAAAGAAAATCCCTTTCGTTAGAAGTATGAAAGAACCTTCCTAGATAAAAAGAAAGAGGACTGGAATCTATACATTGATTCACAATTTTTTTGAACCGTATGCATCAAAAGGTGTATGTACGGTTCCTAAGGAATACAATTTTACCCTAATCAACCGACTTTATCGAGAAAGATTACTTTTTGTAGGACAAGGTATTAATGGCGAGATTTTGAATCAACTTATTGGTCTTATGGTATATCTCAGTATCGAGGATGAGACCAAAGAGCTGTATTTATTTATAAACTCTCCTGGGGGCTGGGTAATACCTGGGGTGGCTATTTATGATACTATGCAATTTGTGTGACCAGATGTCAATACAGTATGCATGGGATTAGCTGATTCAATGGGATCTTTTATCCTGGTCGGAGGAGAAATTACCAAACGTCTAGAATTCCTTCACGCTTGGCGCCAATGAGGTTTTTATTTGAGAGAAAAAAGAAGACTATGCCTTCGCCATATGAATACTAAATAATAATAGCATGGCACTTCGAATTCGATATGAGAAATTTTGTATTGTTTTTTTTTTCAAAACATTAGATTTGTATCGAGAGAGTAGTATGAGATAAGGGGTATTTCCAATTTTCTCTTATCTATCGGGAGTTCGGTTCAGCGTCACAAACTTTTTTGCTTTTATACCATAGAGTTCTTAACAATATTTATGTTATGAAAGAGTACGAAAAAAAATATTTTTTCCTTATTGATCGGATTAAAAAGAAACTTTGGGATTGCTGTATCACAGACAAAAAAAAAAGAAAAAAGAAACATATAAAGCAACGGAGCCATCATAGCATTTTTTAACTCCTCCGAAAGGAAGGATGGCAATTTGATTATTTACCCATTAGAGTCTGATAGATTCTATTTTTCTCTTTCTTCAATAGAAAGGAGGGGGGTCAATTTTCTTTTAGAGTCGTATGCACAAAAAATGCCTGTACGGTTGTTCACTTCTATCTTTTTCTATTCTTTATCTTTCTTTTCTCTTTGCTTTATCATGTGAGATAGGAGAAGATTTTATTTTTTTATATCATCAAGGTAATGATGCATCAACCTGCTAGTGGTTTTTATATGGCACAAGTAACTGAATGTGTCGTGGAAGTGGAAGAACTGCTGAAACTACATGAAACCCTCACAGGGGTTTATGTACAACGAACGGGCAAACCCTTCTGGGTTGTATCTGAAGATATGGAAAGAGATATTTTTATGTCAGCAATAGAAGCACAAGCTTATGGAATTGTTGATCTTCTAGCGGTTCAATGAAAATAACATGGATTTCGCGCATATCACAGATTTGCGATTTTATCTTCGAATTGAATATTCTATTAAATTGAATATTCTATTAAATAGAAGTAATTCATCATCATTCGGTTAGGATCAATCTAAACCAACCCATCATATTATGTATATGATTCAACATGCCAACTATTAAACAACTTATTAGAAATACAAGACAGCCAATCAGAAATGTCACGAAATCCCCCGCTCTTCGGGGGTGCCCTTAGCATCGAGGAACATGTACTAGGGTGTATGCACGACTCGTTTAGATCATGAGCTGGCACAAAAGAAAGAAAACGACTTTTACAGTATCAATGATCAGTACCGGTGAATGGGATAGGATGGAAAAAGGAACTCCATTCATTATTAAAAAAAAACTCTATCATATCCCTCTATTGTGTATGAAGTTTATGGTTTCCGTTGGTGTAAATCCAATCACCTGAATTTAAGATGATAAAAAATTCTCCATTGGTAACAAATGGTTATCCATTAAGCGGAGGAAATCTTATTTTAAAAGCATAAAACATAAAGATTAGTTAGGCTCCCAATCTGGCAAGAACGGACTAAGAGGGTCAGCTACCCAGCAAACTTTCATAATTAAATACTGTTACTGTATAGGTAGATCTGATTGTGAAAGACCTACTACTGGATAATTCATGGGTAGAGCCAAAGCGTGTGAACTATACAAGTTCCCAATAGCATCAATTAGTTGATTAAATATATATTAAATTAAAGTCTAAAGTAAAGGCTCCGGTGTATAGAGAAGACCTCACCATTTAAGAAGTAACCATAGAAATGAAGGAACCCACTATTTCTTTTTTTTATTTCTTTTATTTACTATATTTTTGATACCTAGGAAAATACAATTTCTTATTTCTTTCTTATTTCGCAGTGAAATACCTAAAAAAAAAAAAATTGTGGCCGGGAAGGTTAGAGTAGCCAAAGCCATTGGAATTATTATTTTATACATTGGAAAAATCCGATTTGTTATTAATAGACTAGGAAGGGGGAAAAAATAACTGAAAGAAAGGTAATCAATTAGTTATTCGTCAAAGTTTCATTTATTCAATGACCAGAATTAAACGGGGATATATAGCTCGGAGACGTAGAACAAAAATTCATTTATTTGCATCAAGCTTTCGAGGGGCTCATTCAAGGCTTACTAGAACTATTACTCAACAGAAAATAAGAGCTTTAGTTTCGACTCATCGGGATAGGGGTAGGAAAAACAGAGATTTTCGTCGTTTGTGGATTACTCGGATAAACGCAGCAATTCACAAAGGGGGAGTCTCCCATAGTTATAGTAAATTAATACACAATATGTACAATAGACGGTTGCTTCTTAACCGTAAAATACTTGCACAAATAGCTATATCAAATAGGAATTGTCTTTATATGATTTTGAACAAAATCAACCCGGAGTCTTTACCGGAGGCTTTAAAAACTCCCCAGGCTCTCCTGAGAATAAACAGAGGTTTCTT